>QANX01000448.1:0-116520 GCA_003254975.1 Ochetophila trinervis
GTTTATTTTTATTTTTGTTGCCCGTTTGACAAAAGACTTGTGCAAATTTTTTAAAATTGATTTAAAAAAAATTATCTTATGTAGCAAATTTTTTATATTAATAGATAAAACGATTAAAATAGTTCTTATCATCATTTTTCTTTATTGTTTTACTTACATTCTTCGGAATTACTTCCTCTATACCAAATATACCGATATTGGTCGTAGTTTTTAAATTATGAGAGATAAAACTGGAATCAATGCAAATTAAAAAAAGTATTAATAAATAAAAAACAAGAGCAAGACAGTAAATATTTTTTATTTTGTTATAACAGTTAATTTTATGTATAATTTCAAGAGCAAGTGCCACGTGGACTGACTGGAAAAGAGAAGTCTACATTAAATGATAAGGACAAGAAAGTAAGGCAGCTTCAAACCTCCACGCATGTGCTCCCTTCTCTAACGGGGCAACGTGCCCTTTCATTTCATGGGAAGGAAAAAAACTAGGTGGTTCTGGAATTCAGTTTGGACGGTATTGGAGAAAAATTTAAACTGAATTATCGTAAATGATTTAGTTAAGTTATAAATTAATTTACACTATTAGAGCTATTTGAATTAAACTGAACAGTTTGGTTCATTGATAGTTTATTTAAAAAAAATTATTTTTAATTAAAAATAATATATAACATGTGAATGTGTCATTTAGATGTATTTATTAAAACTTATTTTTAAATAAAAATATTACAATTGATATTAAATAGTTTATAAATAAATAAATATAAAAATCTGATATTATATTTTAAATATAAAAATATATNTGTGACGAGTACAAATTTCAAGTTGACTACAAGTTTTTTTTTTAATAAATACTTGCATTAAGCACAAAAAAAACCTCACATAGGGTTACACATTTTTTTTTTTTGAAATATCAGCACAAGCAATTTCAGAGAAGAAATGGAAGTTGAAAGGAAAAACATTCTCAAAATAAAAACAATCTAAATTTTTAAGAGAAAGCTTGGCAAAGCTGTCTGCCAAAGCATTGGAACTTCTTGGACTCCAAGAAATTTTCCAACTGTGGTCTTCAAATCTTGACTGGATTTGCAAAAGGGGGGTTCGGGATAGCCAACTGACATCAGGCTTCTTTAAGATCGCATCATTTGCCACCTTGTAGTCATCCACTGACCAAACAATATTATCCCACCCTTTTTGTTCAGCAATATCTGTAGCCCATAAAAGAGCTAGAAACTCAGCTTCATGAGCATCTTCATAATTCTTGATTTTAGAGGCAAGGCAAATAATGTATCCATCTTCATCACGCACCACCAGAGCCAGACCTACTGTTCCATCCTTTAAGGCTGCATCGGTAATAATCTTGAGCCACCCCGAAGAAGGCTTAGACCATTTAACCTCCTTTTGAATAGAGAGTCTTCATCTCCTATCCCTGGTTCATATTCTAAAATTCATTAACCATATTTTCAAATAAGAAAACCATTGACTTCAGACTTTGTCTGTTGGAATAGACCAAAGAGTTCCTAAAATTCCAGGTGCAATACCATAGAGAACTCATAAAGATGGGCATGAAATGCTTATCTTTACCAACCTGTAGTATAGGGTCTCTATGCTTAAAACATAAATTAAATATCTTTTGAGTAATTGAGGCATCACAAGTATCCATACGAAGTCCCCATTTGCTAGAAAAAGTGATTGCCCGAATGCCTTGGCATTCCTTGAAAAGATGAAGGATAGTTTCATAATCTGCTCCACATATAATATAGCTTGAGTCTCCTCGCCCTATCCGGTTAACAAGAGCATGTCTTATGGGGAGCACTCCAGCTGCAAGCCGCAAAAATAAGATTTTGATTCTTTCATAAAGATTTGATTTCCAAATCCAGCAAAAACTCTCTAGAGTTTCACTAGTGCGTGCTAGGTTCACAATGTAGCAACTTTTAACAGAAAAGGTGCCGGCAGTGTTCCCTCTCCAAATTAAAAGATCCTCACAGTCAAAAGCTGGCCAGCTTAAATTTTGAATGGCATTAATTGAGTCTTGTTCAAACAATGTTTCGAGAAGGCTAAGGTTCCAATTGTTTGTAATCAGATCTTTAAGATCTACTACTCTTTGAAAACTTAATTTGTCAACACCTGGAAAGCCTTTGGGGCTTGATCCAATAAGATTTGGAACCCAAGGATCTTACTAGGGATTAATACCAAAGCCATACCCCAATTTGAAACACCCCAATTTCTGAATGGCTTCTCTAGCACTACAAATTCCTTGCCAAACCCGTGAGTCTCCAGGTTTTTTTTTTTTTTTTTTTTATATTCAAAGAATGATTGTCCCTTTAGATATTTGGCACGAAACATCCTTGCCCAAGAAGCTTCTTCCATTCTTCCCATTTTCCAAGCTAGTTTAGCTAGCAAAGCTGTATTAAAGACACTGCACTTTTTGAACCCAAGCCCACCTTGAGTTTTGGTTTGCAGATATCACTCCAAGCCTTAAGAGCAAGATGTTTGCCATCCTTGCTCTTTGCTTCCCACCAAAAACATTTGACCATGCTGTCTAGGTCCTTACAAACTCCCACCGGCAATCTCAAGGTCATTATTGTGTAGGCCGAAATTTCTTGGATGGCATATCAAATAAGAGTTGCCTTTTCTGCCTTTAATAGCAGTTGTTGGTTCCAACCTTTAAGGCGACATCTCACTCTATCTTTTAAATGTATGAATTCCTTGGAAGTATTGCGTCCCATTACTAGCGAATTTCCTAGATAGATAGAGTTGTGCCCCATTTTTTTGAACCCTGTAATATATGTTACTTCATTCTTGTATGACCAAGGAGTATCTTTGGAGAAGAGGATGCTCGATTTCTCTAGGTTTGCTTCTTGACTAGACCAATTGCAATATTTCTGAAAACAGTCCAGAAAAGTTCTTGCTTCCTTACCATCAGCACGGTAGCAAACAACCAGGTCGTCTGCATACATCAGATGTGTTATGGATGGAGCGTTGCGGGAAACCTTGATTCCATGGAGGTTGCCACTTACTTCCTTTTTCTCCAGAAGCCAGGAGAGGGTCTCAGAACATAGAATAAACAACAAAGGGGATAAAAGGTCCCCTTGATGTAGACCCCTTCTTGGTTTAATAAAACTCGTAACGTTCCCATTCAGAAGGATCGTGTTGATGATTGTGCTAACACAGTTGTGCACCAAACCTCAAAAATTCTCATTAAAACCAATAGCCTTCAAAACAGCCTTCAGAAAGCTCCATTTCAGTCTATCAAAAGCTTTCTTCAAATCTCTTTTCATTAAAATTAGCCCTTTCCTCCCCCTGAGTTTCTTGATTTTGTGTATCAATTCATGGGCTACAACCATATTCTCCGCTATACATATACCATGAACGAAAGCTCTTTGGTTTGGAAAGATAATTTTTGCCATAACTTTGCTCAATCTATTTGCAACAATCTTTGCAATTACTTTTGTAATAGAAATTGCAGAGACTGATTGACCTAAATTGATTGAAGTTGACTGCATGATCTGCTTTAGGAATGAGGGCAATGAAGGTTCTGTTTGCATTTGTAGGAACCACTCCTCTACGGAAACAATCCTGCACAAAATTAACCAATTTCTCTTTTATAGTAATCCAATAACTTCTGAAAAAGATATTTGGAAATCCATCAGGCCATGGGCTTTTAGAGGGAGGAGGTCCCATACAACATCCTTTATCTCCTCCTCACTGGGAATTCGACTCAGTTCAGTGTTTTATGTGTCCATGATGCAGCTAGGAAATAGTTCCTCTAGATCTTCAGGGAAATTAGGATAGCTGGAAGAAAATAGGTCTTGAAATTTGGAATTGAAGTAATCATCAATTTCCCCCTCATTGTGAGATTTCCATGATCCTTCTTGAGTGCAGTTAATTCGGTTTCTCTTTCATCTAACTAAGGTACTTAGATGAAAGAATTTTGTGTTCTTATCTCCTTTTTTGAGCCACAGCTCTTTTGATTTCTAACGGTTGATCGACTCTATTCTAGCTCTTTGAACTTTGAGCTCATCCATCACTTCCTTCTGTCTGTCAACATTTAATTCATTATTCTGGAGTTGTTCTAATTCAAATTCAAGATCCTTTAACCGAACATGAGCATAGCCAAACTTTTCTCTGTTCCATCTTTGGAGAGCCTTGGTAGTACTCTGTAAGCTGCGATTTATATGATGACAATGCATTCCAATGTTTCTATCAGAGTTCCAAGCTTTGTTAACAATATGCACATTGGAATCATCATTTGTCCAAGCTTGAAAAAATCTAAAGGGGCGTTTTCTTCTCATTTCCTTGTCTCCATTGTGAATTATAATTGGGCAATGATATGGGATCCCACTTGGGTGAACCCCCTGAAAATTCAACAGGGGGTTCATGCATGAAACCCTTCCATATCAAGTAATTTTTTGCATATTAGGTAATTTTTTCCATATCATGTAATTTCTCCATATCAAGTAATTTTTTGCATATCAGGTAATTTTTTCCATATCATGTAATTTTTTCCATATCAAGTAATTTTTTGCATATCAAGTAATTTTTTTCCATATCAAGTAACTTTTAGTAATTTTTTTTGAAGGGTTTCCATGAACCCCCTCAAACAAGGGGGTTCACTTGAGAAATGTCCAATGATATGAGGATTCCATTCTTAGATGTTGGACTAAAACCGAAGGGTGCAATTCAAACCAATCCTTGCAAGCCATCGCTTTATCAAGCCTCTCTTTGATGAGAGCTCTTCCTTCTTGTTTGTTTTCCCATGTGAATTTCCTTCCATTGAAGCCTAAGTTTATAGCTCCCATATAATCCATGAGATCTTTTAGAAAAAGTCTCTTTTCCCATAAAAGTCCCTTCCTCCCTATTTTGCCTCAACCGAAATAATCTCATTCAGATCACCCACCAAAAGCCATGGATTGGAGTTGTTAGTAAGAATGTGAGTAAGGGACTCCTAGAAATCCTGCTTTTCTTTGGGGTAAGGGGTCCCATGACAAGCAAAAAGATTCCAATCTTTCTTACCATCAGTTCCAGCTATTCTAAAAAGGAATATACGATCAGATTTCCATTCTACCTTAACCTTCAGTTCATCTCTCCACATTAAAGTCAATCCACTAGTTTGTCCTCTACTCTTAATAATTTCAAAATTTGAGAATCCCAATAAGTTGCAGATTCTAGTCATGTGATCCTTTAAGCTTTTGGTCTCCATAATGAAGATACATGAGGGGTTATGTTATTTGTTAAGACTAACAAGAAAATTTAAAGCATCTAAATTTCCCAAATCTCTGCAATTCTAGGAAATTATTTTCCAATTTGCAGGGGGGCATGATTGAGCCAGCCACCCCAGCTAAATGAAAATCCAGATGTCTTCGGCTTGCATCTTGTCTCGAGGATTCCCCCATCTCCATTTGCCGAGCTCGAACTCTCTGGGATCTCCTATAAGCTTATTTCTTCTTTTACCACTGGCTCCCATTTGGTCCAGCTTCATCAGGGAGTAAGTCTTCCTCAATGTTAGGAGTTAGAGAAAGGTTGACTAAATGGTTTTCAATGTCATTAAAAGTTTCGGGTTCATCTTGTCCCACATGGATTGGTCCATTTGTGAATTCCTCCAAAGTGAAATTCCTTTTGGGCCTCTCCTCCGGTGATTGGAGAGCAGGCTTTTTTCTGTTCGGGCTCACTAGTCTGTTGTGGGTAGGCCCTTCCATAAGTTTATTAAAAGGTTTTGCACCTAGGCCCACGTACTATAGAAATTCTGGGTCCAAGCCCATGAGCCTTCTTCTATCTAGGTCCTTATTCATGGCTACTTCCTTGAGGACTTCAGATTCCTAAGTTACTAGGTAGTCAAGATCTACTTTGGAAACCCTAAATTGATTCATCATTATCTCTTGGAGGGTTTCGGTGTTCCCAGCAGTTGCATGTTTTGCGTGATTTTAAAGAGTCTAGCTCTGGACACATCTCAATAGCATTGCATAACTCTTCTTTGTTGAAGGCTTGTCTATTTTCACAATCCTTTAGGAGTTGACTTGTCTCCTCTGCAGTTCTGCTTTGATTGGTAATGTATGTCAGAAGCTCGACACTAGTCTTTTGTTCAATCTCTATTATTGTCCAATTCACCAATTTTTGGTGTGTTGATAAAGAGGAGACTATCGCTGTTTTTCGCTCTCAACCAGGGGCGCTGATATTCCGCTTGGTGTGGTGATTGTAACCGGCATTTGTTTGCATCTTCCTGTGACATGTTGAAGAACTCCTCACTTATAGCAGAAATCCGGCAACTTTTTCAACTTAAACTGTATCCAAATGTCATCATTATTCTGTTCAAGGAAAAATCCTGCCGGCATTGGGTTTTCCACCATGATGTCTACTCTGAATCAGAGGTACCTTTGAGCTATTATACTTCTTCGATTAATTGTGTCTTGATGTATAGTACCGATCTTGGACCCTAACATTTTCGCGGTTCTTTTGTGTAGAAACATGGGGGGTAAGCCATGATTCTGTATGTGAAAAGTAGATGATTCAAAGCTGATTTCATTTAAGGATTTGTCTGCTAACCAAATTTTTAAGATTAGCTGAGCTCCATTGAGAGACAAGGGAGTCCTTTGAAGATGGCATCCATTTCTGCTTTGCTTCCGAAAAGGAATTTGAAGTAATTTTCCCCTATTTTCTCGATCTAAATTTTGGTTCTTACTTTCCAAGTTTTTGCAATGATTTCTGATATTGTGTATCTCCTGAAGCTTCTGGTATATAGGATCTTCCTTAATAGAACAATTTGAGGCATATATGTTGCATTATTTTCTGGTTCAAGACTGAGCGACCTCAGCGATTCTTGTAATAAAGAAACTTTCCTTGAAGGTGGGCCATTGTGAGAACTGAGGAAGAGGATCAAAGTCCTGGACGGAATGGTAGAAAAAGCATAGCTTATTTCACCATAGGAAAATAATTACACACTGATAAAGTTAGTTATTCATAGAGGGAAGGAAACTATGTTCGTTGCAACAAAAGTTGACCACAAGGTTGGTTTCTAAGTTTATAGCAAATGTGACTCCAATTGAATTTGTTTGTGGAATTAGGACATTAGTGGTATCCTTTGTGCACATGTTGCTCCATGTATATGCTGAAGACCAAATTATGTGCAAAAGCATTTTGCCACTGAAAATTGTTGAAAATGTAAGCAAGGAGGTAGTGATTATTTCAAATGAGGATTTTTAGTCAATAAGACATGAAAGCATGGAGTGGGTGTCGGTTCCATGTTCGATTGATGCCAGGAATTTCCAAAAGTAATGGAGGAAAAAGAGAATCACATGATCAATCACATAGGCTGGACTGATATATTGTATTGTATTAGATTGTATCGTATTAGATTGTGTTATAATATATTGTATAATACATCTCATATATTTAATGTAAAATTGTATTAAAATGTGTATATAATATGATGTTCGATACATTATTGTATTGTATTAGATTATTTTATTAAAATTTAAAAAATTTAACTTTAACTTTAATTTAAATTTAAATTTTTTAACTTTTATTAAAAAAATTTAATTTTTAACTTTTATTAACTCTTTTAATTTTTAATATTTAAATGTTTAAAGAGTTCTAAAAATATAAAATACAAATTAATGACAGATGTGGCTAAGATTGTGGATTTCATTTTATTTTTAAGCATGACTAGCAAAAATTGCAAACAAAACAATGAAAATTATAAATATAATCTAATTGACGATTTAAGAGAATCTTTATTTCTAATCTAAAAAATTTACCGTTTGGCTAGCAAAAAAAATATATAATAAAAAAACGAAAAATTTGTATAGAATGTTTTTGGCGACTTAAAGCTCTCAAATGCGTATTATTTAATACAGAGAAATTTTGATACATTAGTAACATACAATATGCTATATTAAAAAAAATTTAGATGTATTATATAACCCAATACAAAACTACAATCTAACATAATATTAATCAAAACTAATATAATAAATTTTTATAATACAATTCAATACAAGCCATTGGGCTAAGGTCACTGTGAGTTACAAAAAAATTGCCAACAGCTTCGATATGATAAAAGATCTTGTCAAAGAGACCTCATGAATGAGGTTAGTGAATTGTCAAAAAGGGAAAAATGGCGTTTTCTGAGTCTTTTACTTTCATTTTTATGTCTTCAACTATATATTTATTGGTTTTATAAATTTCTATTTTATGAAAAACAGTTGGAAAGAGCCAAAGATTGTTCATGTATGCAAGTGCAACTACAAGGCAAACTGAAAGAACCAACATACTTTAGCCAGGTGCTTCATTCGGGGTTCCCAAAGGAATTGACACATATCATGCCTAATCTAAACAACGTAAATATTTTATTTTTAAAATATGATAGATACTTTTGTCACGTGAAAATCATATATAAGGTTTGTTGCGATCTCATGGAGAGGACTTCCAAACAACGATTTCAAACAATAATATATATCAATTTTATTTTTGAATTTTTAATAAAATTTCAATTAGAAAATAACCATCGATAAAGTACTTTGTGTTGGTCTATACCAAAGATGAAAATATCAATACTGACAGAAATATCAAATATTAAAAATATAGAAATATCGATGGAAATATCAACAGAATATCAATGGAAATATCGACAGAATATCGATATCGATAAAAATACGAAAAAAATGACAGAAATTTATAAAAAAAAAAAAATATGAAATTTTTTAATGAAACTTCAGGATATTCTTATTTATTAGATACTTTATCAATTTAACTATAAAAATTGAAAAAACATTGAGTGGAAATCATATTTATCATAATTAAAATATTTATAGCACTTGTTGACATGAACAAAAATATTTTTAATTAAGTAATAAATTATTAATAAGTCAGAGTAATAATACAAGTACATAATTATTTAAATATGAGTCAATACCACATAGAATTTCTTGGTGGTTGGAAATTTTTACTCTCTTCCTCATCCTTATTTTTAGTTGTGTATTGAGATAATATTGATCAAAAAGCACATCTCCTTGATAATTTTGTATATAATTATTATTATGCCAACCATATGGATATAATATTTCACGTGATTGTCTTTGCTGATAGTCATGATATGGATATGACGTTGATTGACTATGTTCATAACTATTAACCCTTGATTGTTGAGTTTGAGAATGTATCCATGAGTTATTACTTGATGACATTCCATAACTATCGATTAAATAAGGGTTATATTCACATTCAATCCTCGTTGATATGAAATTTGTAGAAAAAAAAAAAAACGATCTTCTTGTTGTGATATTTTCATTGTATAATACACTCACATGAAAAAGCCGGCATTCATCATCTATCTAGCTTTCAATCAAACAAAAACAGTGATGGAAATGAAAGCCATCATGAAACAATTGAAAGAAAAAAAAATGATTACAAAATATAATTATTGTATATTTTACGGGATAAATTATATCTTATATGATTATGTGATATGAGTTCTAAACTTTTAATCAAATAATTTTTTAACTTGTTGAAAATTTATGCCAAAATAATCTTCTTCTTCTTTTTTTAAATTATAACTATTTTTTTATTTTTAAATTGTAATTAATTATTGTTTTACATTTTTTTCTAATTGTTTCAATTCGCCTAATTATATGGCATTAGTTAAAATATATCATCAATAAATAATTATAATTAAAAAGATACTCAAATATTTTATAAAAATATATCATATTTTTAAAATTTAATAATCTAAATTTTCATAATTTCCACAAAAATTTCCATGGATATTATGGAAATTTTAACCAGATTATTAAGCAATTACCATGGAAATTTAAATGGAAATTTTGAAAATTTTGACGAAAATTATAGAAATTTCACCTCTTTTTTTTACATGAAAATAATTTTGCTAGCTCATAAAAACTGATTTCGCTGGAATTTCGACAAAAATATTGAAATTTTCAACATTGGTCTGCGCTAGTAATTTTCTTTGGTAGATTGAACTTGTTAAAGTTTTATTTTCTATGTGGGAGTTAACATATATATATATATAGTAAATTCATCTTCATAAATTGCTATTTGCTACATAAGTAGCTCATAAAAATTCATACCACACCAAAACCATATGTATTAATCACTGAATCTAACCTTTTTTTATCCGCCACTGCCTGTTAAAAAGCTAAGATTTAAAAATATAATAATGGCATTGGAACTCGCTTAAATGCACCAAGAGAACAAAATGGTGAGTAGAACCTAACCATGCTTAATGAGATGTTTAACACTGATTTGATGAAGAAGATCTGTGAGATATTTTGGACAAATATGGAAGAAGATGACTGTTTGATTTGGCTTGGAAACAAAAATGGGGCTTTTTCATTAAAATCGTTTTACTGGATTGAAAATGGGGCTGGAGAAACACTTTTGCCGTGGTGGAAAAATCTTTGGACGAGCAAAATCCTTGAAAAACATAAATTCCTTGTGTGGAAGATTGCTCATAAGGGCCTATTAGAGTAAGCTTGCCACATAAGCAGTCTTATAATACAAAGATGGTAAGGTTGATGTAGCAGATCCCAGCCATGCAAGCTGGTATGCAAGTCAGTTACGTCTGTAAGTTAGTTGCGTTAGTTCACGTGTTTGTTGTTCACGTGGTTTTGCTTGCATTCAAGTATTTAAGTAATTCTTGTAATCTTCAGCAAGAGTTAATACAAGATATACAAGTTTATCATTTCAGAAACAGAGTAAAGTTTTCTCTCAAAGTTTGCTTTCCTTTATTGTTCTTAGTTTACGTTCCTGTTCTTCAATTAAACAAACACAATTATATTTCATAGTTTAGTTTTCAAACAGGGCCTACGTGTGAAACAAAACTTGATCCGAAGAGGAATTCAAATTCCCGATGATAGATGCATGCATGGCTGCTCCTACGTTGAAAATGAAGTTCATCTTTTATTCGAATGTAACTTTGCAAAAGGGTTATGGTTCACAACCCCCTGATGAATTAGATGAGAGAACCATGATGATATAAAGCTTAATTCTTATCTGGAGAAATTATGGAACACAGAGACCCTTCTCCCGGGTGCGAAGGAGGATCACGACGATTTAATTCTATACAGTGTGCTCATTTTTTAGCACAATCTGGTGGGCCAGAAATGAAATACTCTTCAAAAACATTCATATCTTTTTGGAGACCTCAATCAAAATAGTCAAGGAAAAATTTCTGGAATTCAAAAGGGTGTTTGATCATGAAACTCAGCATCAAGATTTAAATACGAGCTAGATGCTGATGAGTAGATGGATTCCTCCACCGAGAGGAGTGTTGAAATTCAATACTGATGCTGCTGTGAGAAGCAATGGGAGCTTCCTAAGCTCGGTGATCCGCAATGCCCATGGAGACCTCATGGAAGCTTACTCGTTTAAGGTAAATACTCATGATCCGATGATTGCTGAACTTTGGGCTGTGAGGAAAGCGATTGCGGTTTGTGTTCATAATGGGTAGAGGAATGTGTGTTGCAAGACTGATGCAAAGCATGTTGTGCATTGACTAAATGAGAGCAGCTCCAAAAGTCAACACTAGTCAGCTGATGCAATTTTTAAGGACATAACTAATTTACGTAGTCATTTTGATTTTCTTAGCTTCTCTTGGTGTAATAGGAATTGTTAACAAACTTGCCCACCTTCTTGGTAAATGGGCGGCAAGTAACAGTTTTTGTGGTCAAATTCTTGAAGATTTCTACCCTCAGGAAGTTTTAGATATGGCTGCTCTGGAAAAGAGAAATATCCTTTTGGAAGGAACGTGGTCGGCTATTTATTAGCTGATGTTTTGCCACCTTTTGGTTTTCAACGAAAACTTTCTTTCTATAAAAAAAAAATGCACCAAGAGAACAATAATGTATTATGAATCTATGATGTACCATGTATGTCGACCGACATTCCGTAAAACATAAATATTTTCTTGTCAACCATATTTAACAGTAGAATCTCTTTTAGGTAGTGTTTACTGTGATTGTAATTCTTTGTTTTCTCTGTGCTCCATTTG
This sequence comes from Ochetophila trinervis, assembly GCA_003254975.1. Lineage (NCBI taxonomy): Eukaryota > Viridiplantae > Streptophyta > Magnoliopsida > Rosales > Rhamnaceae > Ochetophila > Ochetophila trinervis. The sequence goes on from QANX01000448.1 coordinate 11,996, forward strand.
AATTTGTCTAAAAAAGAATCAAAATGAGAAATAAAATCCTTTTGGGACCAGTGTGGTACATGTCAAAGGGACTCTAACATTCAAGTCAGAATCACTCATATAATACTTTAGTACAATTTAGTAGTTCCAGTCTAGCCTCCTTATATATTTGCTTCTTCCCCTACTTATAGATTACATATGTCATTATGAACTTGTAATTTCCCTCAACACTAGTGCTGACATTGTAGTTAATTAAAGATTGTAGCTGTTTCGGAATTACTCACGTTCGAAATAGTTATAATTGGCATTTGAGTTCTTTGGACATGTGTTAGAATGTTTGGAATTCCATATTAGGACTTAGTCACAATGCCTCAGATTTTACAGCTTGGGGCCTATTGAATGTGTACCTTATATTCCTTTAATGATAAATAAACGTACATGATACCTTATTGTTCTCCCAGAATTCCTACTGATCCTTCAGACATCTAGCTATTGTGAAGATCCAAAAATATCCTCTCTTTCCTCATGACCCACGGTATTCGGACTAAGCAACCCTCAGAATTATGACTCACGCAGAATTTCTTAAATCTAACTTGAACCCGAATTCTGAACGTTTCACCTTCTGGTGCAAAATATGGTTCACATTTAGTTTTGAGGAAATTTAATCCTGGAATTAGTTTTTCTTCTACAATTTTTGGTTAGTAGAAAAATATTAAGATTAAAAGTAATTAAATTAAATTCTGTTACAAGTTATTGGTAGATTTGCATTTTCAGAAAATTTCATAATGGTTTTTCTAGGATTCTCAAAATAATAATACTAGATTACCAAAATGTTAACCAGGTTTATGTATCAAATGATGTGATAAATGATATGTTAATGTTTAATTGATTTTTTTTATTCACTTATTCATTTAGAAGTTCATTTATCCATAATTATGTTATATGAATATGTCAACCAATAATATTTTAACATGTATCATTTGATAATAAATTTGATCAATATTTTAATATTTGTAGCATTACTTTTTATTCAATTAAAACCAATACAAGGTAAAATAGTAGAAACTCAATTATTTAATTAATTCATTAAATATCTTTTATCCATATTAATCAGTTTAAATCCATCATTGTGTTTAAGAAATTTCGTCTATGGTCACAACCATCTTTTCAAATTATGGCCACCAAGTACATATAGATTATGATCAAGTTTTGGGTTCTTTTATCCAAAGGAGACTCAATTCTTACTTATCTTATTCTGGTTTTAACCAACCTATAGCTATTTATTAAGTTACCAAAATAATTTCTTTCTTAACCAGTTTTTAGATGGCTTAATTTTTAAATTCCAACCCAATTAAATTATAGCAAACATTTCCAAATACTTTATCTTTATATATAAGGTATATTACATCCCCCTCCTTTGAAGTTTGCCTAAATTACAAATAAATCTCTGAGGGTTACCCTAATGACATCATCATCCCTTTCGATTGTTTTTTCCGTTAAAATTAACTGGATAAGAACATTATAGTATTTTTGCACATCTGACGCACTGACATTGACGCTAGGGATGGGCAAAACTGAACCAAACTGTTCAAACCGTTGCTTTTGGTTCGGTTTGGTTTGGTTTGTAGAAGAAAATGGTTTGGTTTGGTTTACTATGTTAAAAAACCGTTATTAATGGTTTGGTTTGAGGTTTGGATAATTTTTGGACCAGACTAAACCGCAAACCGCACTTAATATTATATACATTTATAATATTTTTTATTATTAATAATATATATAACTAATATATATTTTTAATTTTTAGTTTGGATTGTAATACTTTGTTTTAATTTAGATTTTGAATTGTAATATTTTTAATTTGAATTTAATATTGTAGTATTAAAATTAGTTTAAATTTTGAACTACAAAATTAAATTTTAGTCTTGTAGTTATTTTGGACTGTAAAATTAAATGTGGCAGTCTAAACCGTTAAACCAAACCGGACCAAACCGTTTATGAATGGTTTGGTTTGGTTTGGTTTGAATGGTCATAATGGTTTGGTTTGGTTTGTTGTTAAACTAAACCGCCATTTATGGTTTGGTCTGAATTTTTATAAAAAACCATACCAAACCAGACCGCGCCCACCCCTAACTGACGCTGACGCACTGACACTGACATCTAAATTACATCATCTTCCCTTCTGTTTGTTTTGCAATCACACCCCCTACTAACTGATTTTTTCAATTAATACAAAAATGTATTTTTTTTTACCAAACTTAATTAAAAATATGGAAATATATATACATATTTTCTTTTTAATTACAAATTAAAAGACAAAAATTTTATATCTAAAAATATTATACATATATATAGGAATTTGTTATAAAACATACTTGTTGGGCTCTATAAGCTCCCCAACAAAGATATTTTTATTTATTTTTTTCTTGAATTTTTTTTTTAAAAAAAAATTTGCTTTGGATTTTATAGCATTTAAAACTATTGGTTAAAAAAAATTGCTATACATAACACAACAATAGGATATGTTTTGGTGTTTTAGTCATATCTTTTTGTTTTTTTTTTTTTTATAGTTAAAAAAAAANNAATTTGCTAAAAAAAAAAAATTGGCTTTGGATTTTAAAAATAGAACTAAAAGAAAATTTAAGAAAAAAAAACCCATCTATTGGGCCCTATAAGCTCTCCAACATGTGAGTTTTATAACAAAACGCAATATATATATATATATATGAAAATTCTAGAATAATGATATCTTTTTTTTAACTACAAAAATAAAATAAAAAGATATGACTAAAACACCAAAACATATTCTATTGTTGTGTTTTGTATAGCAATTTTTTTTTTGATTTTTTTTTTAGCCCAATAGTTCTAAATGCTATAAAATTCAAAAAATAAAAAATAAAAATATCTTTGTTGGGGAGCTTATGGAGCCCAACAAGTATGTTTTATAGCAATTTCCTATATATATATATATATATATGTATAATATTTTAGATATAAATTTTTTGTCTTTTAATTTGTAATTGAAAAGAAAATATGTATGTATATAATATTTCCATGTCTTTAATTAAGTTTGGTAAAAAAAAATACATTTTTGTATTGATTGAAAAAATCAGTAAATAGGGGTGTGATTGCAAAATAAATAGAAATGAGGGGGGTGTAATTTAGATGTTAGTGTCAGTGTGTCAACGTCAGTGCGTCAACAGAGGGTATATTTGTACTTTACTTCTCCATGTAGGAGAGAGATAGTATATTTCAAGGATGAAAGTCTAACAAAAAGGAGGGGATGTCATTTGGGCAAATCTCAAAGATTTAATTGTAATTTAGACAAACCTAAAGGAAAGTGGATGTAAAATACCCTTCTATATAAAACCAAAAGGTTTTTTATAAGACATTCACAAATCAAGTCAAAACCATTAATTAAACAAATTTACCATAATACTAAAAATACCATAAAATTTCCAACAAAGAGTATATATTCTTAAAAAGATATAAGTTTATAAAGAATATGTATCACAAATCTAAATATACTTAATAGTTTCCAACTAAAAACATATTCTCAAATCATTGTCCATTTAACAAATTTTACAAAAATATAATATATATATATATATATATAAATATTTGTTCACAACAGCTCCATCAAAGAAATGGAACTCCAAAATCATATAACAAAGTATCCAAAACTTCATTGAAATATATTATATTTTTAAAAAAATAAATTATAACTATTGCTAGGTCAAATTTGTTCATGGACTTCACACGAGCGTTTGTATGATTTGGGATTCGCACGTGCTTCCAAATTAGGCAAGTCATGCTACGTACGGATGTGTGGCAAGGACCATGCACCTCTTTGGATTCTTTTAGTTAGGGGTGGACAAAAACAAAACCAGACTAATGGAACCAGCCGAACCGAAGCTATGCAGTTTGGTTTTCTTTAATATCGCAATTCGGTTCAATTTTGCATATATCACCAGCTCTAAAAGTAAAATACCAGCCCGATTGCCACTAGCAACCCCCAATTGTTCATCTTCCTTCTTTTCACCCAGCAAGCAATTAGGCAACATCTAGCAAAAACCAGCCCAGTTGCTGGTGTTCCCCTGCAACCCGCCTCCCCCCCTCGATTGTTGCAGCACCCATCCTCCAATCTTTTTTTTTTCTCGTTCGATTTCATTTTCCATTTCAAATTCACCATCTTCTATCATCACCATTTGGCACCAGCTAACCTTCCTCAGCGCCAACGCCGATCTCCATTCGTCAGTCTCTCACTCTTAAAGCATAATGTGTGTTTCTTTGTTTTGTGAAATTTATAGTTTTTGGGTTTGATTTTAGATTTTTTTTTTAAAATTTATGGTGGTTGTTGGAAATGGAAATTTGAAATGTATAGGTTTTTCTTTGTTTGAAATGGAAAATTGTTAGAAATTGAATTTATGGTGGTTGAGCTTACTTAGTGATTATTGCCGACTGGTTGTTGATTTTTTATTTTGTTTTGTTTTTTGCTTTGTTGATTATAATTTAAATGGTCATAAAACCTAAATTTTCAGCCTTAAAAAAATAAAATTTTAGGCCCAATGTGCCAAGCCCAACCCAAAACCAATTGAGCATGATCGGTTCGGTTAGGTTTCCGTTTTAACCATCTCTACCGAATTGATTATGTAGGTTATCCAACCCAAACCGACCAACTTGGTTCAACCTCAAAAACTGTTCTCTCTCTATTAAAATTACCCAACTCAGATGCTCTCATACCCTTATTCTCTTGATAGTACTTGGTCATAAAATAGAGAGATAACACTACCAAAAGAAGAAAATAAAATACATAAGGGACTTTTCTTCTTAAGAGAAATTAGTATAACATGAATGTAAACTTGAATAGACACAAATACAATCAAATTAGTAACATTTGAACATGGGAAAAAGAAGGAATATAGTTGGAAAAAAAAGGTAAAAGAGCAGACTTTGCAACACATTTATGATAAACAATATTCTTCCCAAATGGTTGGGGATAGACCTGGCAACATGTCGTGTCGTGTGCGTGTTAAAAAATTTTCATCCAAATCCAACCCATTAAGCTTTCATGTTGAAATATGTAAACTCAAACCCTTTCATAAAATTATCGTGTAACTCGTTATCCAACCCGTTAACACGTTAAACTTATTTTTAAAATTATTTAAACAAATGAAAAATATATATTTGATTTATAGTTCATATTCTATACTAAAAATAATTAAACACAGACAAACATAAATATTTGTATCCTTTTACAAACCAAAAAAAAAATAAAGCAACATACTTAATACAAATTAAAAAAATAACAAGCCACAAAAACATAATCTTAAATCCTTCTACAGATTAATAATAAAAATCTAACACAATATTATTTGAAATAACAATAATACATAAACATATTCATTTCAACCACATCTTCATTTCTTTAGGGTTTTTTTAGTTAAATTACTAAATTGCCATTAAATATTAATGGGTCTAATGAGTTTTCGCGAATCAACCCGTTAAGATAACAGGTTCATAATGGGTCACCCGTTATCAACCCGACCCGTTTCAGATAAACCTGAACCTGTAAAAAACGTTCGTGTTCTTGTCGTGCTGAAATTTGCTAGGTTTAGTTGGGGACCATATGAAGTGAATACATATTAATACTTAAAAAATCTGGAGGTTCTAGATATGGAAAAATCTAATAGAGTTTATGTATGTTGGATGGTCTGAAAAATATTAAAGAGAAAAAAAAAAAAAAAAAAGGATCCCCTATGCTGAAGATGAGTTTCCCTTTTATAGCTCCTCAACTCATCTCTTTTTATCCACCCCTTTGTCTTTTATTTCTTAAATAAAACAAATGCTTGAGTAATGATGGTGGATAAAAGAAATATTTTAATTGAGAAGAGGATTTTTATGCCTTAAATAGTGATTAGCAAGCCTTACTATGATGGTTGTTCCATGCTTCTAGATGTGACAGGCAACATTAGGATAGAACTGTGGACTTCCGGATGAATCTATCCTTGGGTTTAAGAAAAAAGACAAGTGAACTCTTTATCTTATGATCCCTTTCTAGGCTGATTTGAGGACTTCTATAAAGATAAAGGAAAGGGTGACATCTTTATAGAGAAAAGTGAAATGAACTGAAGTTATGGAAACTTGTAAGAATGTTTTTTCCATAAAAATGTTATATGTATAAGATTTTCAGGGTGTGCAAATATATGTGTGTGTGTGTAAATTGTACACTTACTATTATATACCACAATAGGGTGTGCCTATTAAACTTTCTCAAAAAATTTAGACAAATTGCTTTTGGAATCTAAAACTTACTATTATATACCACAATAAAATGTAATTTATAGTCAATATGGAGCTTTTAACATTGATGCTTTGAATTAATCCCCCAACCTACATATCTGTAATAATAGTTAAATCAAACTAAGTAATTGGGTATGAAAATATATATATATATATATATATATATATATATATATAAATGATGGAAGGGTTGGGTAAAGCTTAAGATTTACTTTGATTCCTATATATCACATTTATTTATTCTTCTTCTCCCACCTTTCTATCTTTGTTTCTCTTTTTCTCTTTCTTCTTTCTCATTCTTTCTCCCTCATTTCTCTCTTTCTTTCAAAACTAACCCATGACAAAATATTTTTCTAAAACAAATTCAAAACTAACCACAAGAAATATATTTACAAAAAAATATTAAATTTAATAATACAAATAATAATATCAAATATCAAACAACTATATATAGAAATACATATAAATATTAGGGTATTAAAAAAGAAAAAGTAAAATAAAGAAGAAGTAATAAATATTAGGATATATTACATAAGGTTTTCTTAAATTTGTAATCATTACTTTTTTGATTTTACAAAGTTACAAGTAGCTTTTTTTGTTTTCTTTTCTTTTTGTTTTTTTTTTTTTTTTTTTTTTNTATTTCAAAAACCTATGATTTATTTAATTTCAATTATTTTGTAGATTTATCATTGATCATTGTTTTCAAAAGTTTAAGGTAATGGGAGGTGAATTTTTATTTTCTTAAACATTTTCTCTAACACACTCTTTCATATATAGGTCTGATCTTTTTTGAACTCATTTGAGTCCTTATATGTGTTTTTAATTTTTTTTAAATGGAGTTGTTGAGTTTGAAACCCAATACTTCAAGACCTTAGCCTCTAATACCAAATTGAAGTTTGAAACCCAATACTTCCAAAAGTTTAGGCTAATGGAAAGTGGATCTTAATTTTTTTTAAATATTTTCTCTAACAAACTCAACAACTCCATAAAAAAAAATTAAAAAAATACATGCAATGACCAAATAAATTCAAAAAAAGTCGAGCTTATATGTGAATGTGAATATTAGAAAAAATGCTTAAATTAAATGAAAGTTTACTTCCCATCAGTTAAAGCTTTTGGGAGAAGTGATATTTCTATTTGGCATTAGAGCCTAAAGTTTTAAAAGTCCTGAGTTCAAAACTTAATACATCTACCTAAAAATCAAATACACATATAAAAATTTAAAAATAGATAAAAAAGATATCGGATCTACATGTGAATATGAGTGTTAGAAAAAATAACGTTAGAAAAAAAAATATAAAAGAGATAATGTCTGCCTCTATCAATTTAAATTTTTGAAAAAAATAATAATTCAATTTAGTATCAAAACTTAAAAAATTCACATTTTTCTACTTAATTTTTTTAAAAAAATAGTAATTGAACCTAATTTACTTTTAATTTATTCTTTAATATACTTAATATATATATATATATATGTATAATTTGAACTTTGAAGTGGAGGCTTTTTCTTTCGTTTTTTCTTTTTGTAAGGGGAGATTCATGTCGAGAACTTTTTTTTTTTTTCTCCTTAATTGAAAGGAAGTAACACTCAGGCAAGAACTTGTTTGAAAACTAAGGGTTAGACTGTAATTTTAATATTCTATAAATCAGGGGCTGACACGTATGAGACATTGGGAAAATATGATGAATAGTATGGTAATGTTAATTTTCCTTCTTCCGACCACTCGCATGAAGTTTTATTCCTTCCTTTCCATTCTGAGAATAGCTACAAACGCAGACCATCAGCTTTCCAGACTCCTCCTCTTCTTCTTCTTTGGCTCTGCTAGACAACCAAAGCTATAGAGAGAGTGGATCTCCATGGCTCCAAGAGGACGAACCAGGGTTTTTTTTTTCTAAAAAAGTTTTTTTTTCTTTTTTGCATCTCTCTTTATTGTCATTTCCCATGATACTCGTACATTTCTTGAATTTTCCCTTGCTTTCCTTCACATTCCGACTCATTCTCACGTTTTTTCCTCTTCTTCCATCGAGCATTTAGCGACCCACATGTTTCTTTTACCATTTTTGTGCATCTTCATCTGTTCTTCTGAGTGCACTTATTTTCAAGTTGTTTTTCGCTTTTGTTTTATTTTTATTTTTTCATTTCTTTTTCTTTTTCTCTGTTTGGGTGTGTTATTTGCCAGAGGGGTGATAAACGTTTGGATGCAGCCTTGGATGCCATGTCTCTTCTTGGGTTTTCTGAGAAATTGGTTTCTAAAACTGTCAGTGAACTCTTGAAAGTGGGTTTGTTCTCGTTTTTCATTTGATTTGTTATTTTGAAAGCACAAGTTTTTTTTTTTTTTTTTTTTTTTTAGTTTTGGATGACAAATGAAAAGGGTTTTTTGCTTCAGGTTTATGGAAAAGATGGATGGGTTTTTATTGAAGAGTGTTCCTACATTCTCTTGATCGATGCCATTGTTGAGAAACAAAAAGAGGTTTCTAAAGAACAGGTCGATCGAACTTACTTTCTACTCCTTGTTATTTGCTAAATTTGTTTCCCATTTTTATTTTTTTATTTTTTTTTTTCTATATGCCCGTGTTTTTCTGCTGAGAAAATGTGGGGAAGGGGAAAAATTTGAAAATCTGAATTTGAATCCAAACCCGAGGTTCTACAATTCCCAAACTCTATTTTTGGCCTAAGACTATTCCGCCGTAGCAATAACTAACATATTATTTGTAACATCACTGGCCTATTGGGCCTCAGCCAAGATGTTTTTGGGCGTAGTCTACTCTTATATATCACACTAAAGCATAGTATATGGCCAATGTGAAAATTTAATCTTGATAACTTGGATTAACATCCAAAATCTGAGGTTCTACGTAACTGCTATGCAATGCATGATCTGCTATCTTGAGGCTATCAAACTTGATGTCCCACTGATGCTTTTTGTTTTTGACACAGCATTATGAGGAATCTTGTTTGATTACCACTTCAATACTGAACTATAAATGTTATACGATGATAATTAAAAGTAATTTGGTTGTATAAGATTCTCTTTTTGCAGATAATTTTTTATTACAATGTCATTAATTTTGGAAAGTCTTTTTCTTATGCTTCTAATATATATATATATATATATATATATATATATTATTTGGGGGAATTTGATATCAGACCTTTGCCTGAGAGAACTTGGGGTCTTGCTCTTTTGGTGAATATTTGGAAGGGATCTAGTTTTGATGTATCTTATAAATTGGAGAAAGTGTGGTTGATAGATGTGAACCATATTATTATATAATTAATTGTGTGTATGAAGCATTGCACTGCCATTGTTTCCCTTTCTTCAACTTCAAGCATTATAGCTTTCAATATCTTTATTCTACAAGAAGTAGCCATGGTGCTGTTTCAAGTTTCAACCCTGTAATTTACTTTAAAATTTTCATTTTAAACACAGAATTTTATTAATACCTTTTTCTTTCACATTTCCAAAGGCTGCTTCTTTAGAAAATGGTACCCGAAGCATAGAAGATACTGAATCATCAGCTGCAGGGTCTTCAAGTGGGGCTATTAGCATATCTACCTGCTCTATACCAGAGGATAACAACAGTACCAAAACAAATGATATTTTGGAAGCTCCATCACAAACCATTGAAGCTCTGGATTTTGTGATACCAACTAACAACTCAGGTAAATGATTTTCTGATTCTTATCCTTCGGAATAGAATTACCTTACCAGATATCCAAACAAGAATAGCTAATTCTAAAACAATTTTCCCTCAAATTTTAGTGGAATTTTATTCTGTTAATCAAAGAAAAAAATATAAAATTCTACTTGGCTTTTAAGATTGCTCAATGTGAAGTAGATGGGTTTTTTCCCCTGTAATGTAGCCAAAGAAATTGCAAAAAGGGTTGCTAAAGTATTATATCTCTAATTATATAAATTTTCTCCACTTGCTTTGTAGCTCCTAAGGAAAGCATCCCACCAGCAGAAGAAAAAAGAAGAAGCCCAGGAGAGAGTAAGTTGGACCTGAGCGCCAGGAGAAAGAAAGTGCATTCTGTACTAGGTAACATAGCTAAAGATTGTGGAACTGATAAACATGGTAGGAAGAAGACCCTAAGCTGCTCTCCACAATTGGAGTGTGGAGTTCCAATCCAGAGGCGTAGACCTTGCCATGGTTGGCTTTCTGATGATGATGATGATGAGGATCAAAAGGACCTTGTGGTACTTTCTCAAGAACCCTTTCCACAACATTTGGAAAATCTGCTTATTGGATCCGGTAGGAAGAAAAAGCGCAAGAGCATGTGGGATGTGAGGCCTGAAGATATGTAATTTAATGGATCTCACTTATTCTTAATTTCTCATGCTTCATTAGTCATTAGTACAAATATGATATGGTGTAACTAACATGTCATTCAATTTTTTTTATTTTTTTATAGTACAAATTGTAGAAAATGAGATTTTGTAACTATAGAAGTTGAAACCTCTTACTTAAAATTGTATTCTCAGTGATTTTACTATCTAACCAAACCTATGAATACAATTATGAACAATTATGCTGCAGCCTTATGTTTGCATATTATTATTGAAAGTTGCACTAATCATTTTGATTTGGATTTGGTCTCTCTAACACACAAAACTATAATAGTTTTAACAAAATGCCTAATTTATATTTAAACGTTTTGCACAGTTATTTTTAAATTTAGAAAAGTCAATGTCTGATCAGAAAATATTTTTAAAATTTTATCAACAAGTAGTTTACAGTTCTAGCATATTCAATGAATTATAGATTACTAAAGTTAATATAGCACAAAAGTAAATATATATATTGTTTAAAAAAAATATGTTTCAATAATAATGTCTATAATAAATGTCGAATTGTTGCGGCTTACATATTATAGTGAACGTATATTTCTGAAAATTCTATCATTGTAAAAAATTTTAAACAGTAAATGTTTAAAAAAAATTTAATTTGTTCAAAATTAAAAATATTTAATAAAATATATAATTAATAAATTATCATAAATAATTTTTGTATATGTTATTATTGCAAAATAAATTTTGAATTGATTTTCTATTTATCCGACATAAATTTATATACAGTAATTAATATTCACCGATGTAGATGCTGGAGAATAAAAACTTTGTCAACGTTAACCATTCAGGTTTAATTTCAAAAGCACCCTTTGAAGTCTGATATAATTACAATAAGATCCTACATGTTTCGTTTTCTCAAGACTTAACCCTTTGCCGTCAGTCATATAAGGGCAGATTTAATAGCCAAAGGGCATTTAAGATATTTCATCTAGTTTTTTTTTTAAGAAAAAGTAATTGTATTTTAATTTGGTAATAAAAAATAAAAAAGCATTTGATAAAATATTACTCTTCCTCTCTGCTCGTCTCGTCTCCCTGCTCCTCTTTCTCTTTATCCATTCCCAATCTTTCATAAATTATGTAGGTTACAGTAACCATCTGGAAATTAAAACCATTTGATTTTTTTAAATTAGATTTGAAATCTTAATTTTTGATTTTTTTTATATTTAAATTGAGTTTTACTATTTTTTTAGTCTAAATTAAAATTTAAAAAAAGTCATTTAAAATGAAATCTATATATATATATATATATAAATATGTGTATATATATCTTATATCTTATAAACCATTTAAAATGATAACATGTGGGTTTTCCTGTTTTTACAATGTCTCATTTTTTTTATTTTCCAAAATGACTTTGTTTTGTATGTCAAAACAAAAAGAAAAAACAAAAACGATGTCGTTTTATTACGTTAGAGATTGTTATCTTCCTAAGCCCTTCGACGTTTCTGCTAGAGAGCAATTTTGAATAGAAGTGGAATGCTGTAACTTCCGATCCTAGAAGTAATCGATTCGTAGTGAAACCAGTGCGAATCGACACTCAATCACATCGGCAGTGAGTTTGAAGACGAAGATGAAGACTTAGATGAGAATGATTTCAAACTTTTGAAGAGGAAGACGCTTTGCCGAAGCCGAAATCTCCAAATTTCATGCAATTAAAGAGGAATTCTAACGTGATCGGCGATATACAAATGTGTGATGTGGTGAGTTATTTATTTTATTATGTTGTTGAACATAAGATAAATAGAACAAGATCTAAAGTGTTCATCTTCATCTTATTTTTTCTTTTCCTTCTTTGTAAAGTTAGGATTTTCTAGCTTGTTACATTTCTTTACAATAACAAAGTCAAATAATAACAAGTGAAACGAAGTTGAAAAGAAAATGGGATTTCGGCTTTATGGCTAAATAGTTTGTTGACCACCAACCTTTCCTGTTTGTATATTTGTGTTGATCCTTTATATACATAATTTATAATGGGATATGTGGGAATTAAAATCAGTTTGGTTGCTTATGAATCAATCAAGCTTATAGGTTTATATAGGTGGAGATTTCTGTTTGAGTAATTATTATTTTCATGTCTTTGATTTTTGTTCTCTATTTTTGGGGACTTTCAGAGAAATTATTATTATAATTTTTACAACAAAAAGTTTGAATAACAGAGTGGTGAAAAATATGAGTTAATTACTAGATTTATAAATTTTATATGCATTAACTTTCTAGAGTGGAAAAACTGTTGTTTTTGTTGTGATATTTGCATTGAGTTCTGCTATTGATCCTATATTGATATTTTACTTTTATATGTATAAATTGACAGTCACATTCTTTTAATAAAGCATGATCCATTCTACACAATGCAAATATATAAAATGAAAACGTCATTAATCATAATTAACTAGGAAAAATAGGAAATCTGTATTTCGTGCACCAAACTGATTTTTTTTTTTCTGTTTGGTATATATCTCTGCTTATTAACTTATAAAGCTTAATTAGTTACTTAAGCAATTTTAAAATCATAATATAAATACCAAAGGTGAGTTAAAATAGAAGATGGTGTGCTTAAGAGCAGTGTCATGATCTACACAAACAAATAACTAGCTCATTGCATTAAATATGTGTTTGACCTCCAAAAGAGTATGGATTTTAGCTCTCTTGTAAAATGTATACTGAAAGTGGAAAATCCTTGGAAAATTGACTTGCTCATTTTTTGTATTTTGATTATTATGTGGTTAACATTTTGCAATTTTATTTTTTTTTGGGTGTTTGTTGTTGCTACAAATTGAATTTGGCCTGCCTTTTGCTTGTTGTAAAGTTTGGTAAGGACTGTTTCTAAACTAAATATTGGTCTTTGAAATTTGATTTTGGGCTGTTTGGTTCTTGAAATGTCTATTTTGTGCTTGTTTGACAGCTTTGCCAATTTTTTGTTTTCCTTGTGATTATTACATTATAAACAGTGCTCAAATTCGAGGGAAGATGTGTGAAATTTTCCATTATAAATTTCTTATTGAGGAAGAAATTTCTTATTTTTCATTCTTTTTTTGCAAATTGTATTGCTCACATTCACGATAAAGAATAGTATCGAACAAAATTTTCCGAGAAAAGAGAATATGTTAAAATCAATGGTAGACAGGGTAAGGTTTGTGAATGATCAAATGGTTGCTATTTGCTAATTTAATGGATTGTAGGTTTCAAAATATCATAAAAAAAGAAGATAAAATTTGAGAGGTTTATTCTGTAGTCTTTGAGGAATTGATATGCATATAAGACACACATACAGTTACACATATATAAATAATGATTGATTGAGTTTTATCTCAAATTATGACGTGATAAGGGATTTGTACAAGTAATGTATTTATGATAAGTGAAGTATTGACTTACTGGTGCTTCATGACCTTTATAGATAAATTGGAGGATAATGGTTATTTATTTTGGTTCTAGGTTCTTTGCTGTAATATAATGGCTTGTTTTTCTTTTCCTTCTTTTTTTATTTATTCCTTTGTTGATATGTATATTCTTTTCCCCAAATAACTCATTTGATTTTTGCTCTCTTATCATTCTTCTTTATTATTTTTAACTCTTGACATTTCCAAAGCTCAAAACATTTATCCGTTAAACTCATTCAATTTAATCATATAGGTATGGCTTGTCGTTATCGGTATAGGAGGTGGGTAAACTTTTATTTTTTATTTTTTTATTTTTATCGATATTCAGGGATTTAGAACGATTCAGTGTATGGCTTCACTTTTGTTACACCTCGATTTCAATTTCATCGCCCGTTTCTCACTATCTTTTCTTCTTCCTATTCCTCTTCTTTTCTTCGACCAAAAGTCCATTTAAGCCCAACCACAGTGGCCAAGGATTGAGAAGCACTTCTTGTTGCAACAAAAATTTTTGGGATAAAAAATCAAATTTTCAAGAATATATGAGTTAAGAAACAGCTTCCCTTGATGATGACCCATAAGGAACTGCTTGTGCTGTTGATTTTTGTTCTACTTTTGTTACTGTTGAAACCTGTTCTAAAGATGATCACAAGTTTTTTTCTTCTCTAACTACTACTTTGCATGAAGATTACACTGCCACAAAGGGATGGAAATAATGTATGTGTGGAAATGAGTTTGAATTTGAGTCTTTGTAGAGGTTGTTATTTTGTATTTTAAGGACAACCCCTTTTTTTTTCATGTATCTATGTTATTTTTCTTTGTGATTATGTTGGCCCTGTAGTTGAATTTTGTTTCAATAAAAGAAATTTGTAGAGAGAGAGAATAGGAGAGGGATGACGAGTCAGTTGGTGAAAGTAAACATAAGAATTTGTGACAAGAGAAAAAAAAGCATGTAGGTTTATCCCAATATTCGGTATTTCTTGTTATGGCTTTTTGATATATTTTTATTCTGGGTTGGGTAATGAGAAGAGGAACGTGGAGCAGGTTATGGTGTGTTAATTAGGCATCACTTAAAGTTTGATTGTATTTGCAATTGCTTTAGCTTAATACATTTCAAATGCAACTTCTATGTTATTTTTGCAGATATAGCACCTTGAACTACAAATCGTATGGTCTTGAATTCTATTACCAATGATTTAAATATTTATGTCTGTAATTGTTTTAGGGAAACTTGTGTTGGTGGAGGAAATGTCAAATGTTTGTTAGCCAACTAAATGATAAATGCCTGCAACGTGAGTAATCAGCCAACTAACATTTGTTACATTTCTAAATTTCAATTTTTGTATGTTTTGTTTCATAAATGTCACATGATTAATAAGGACTTCTTTTCAACTTATTTACTGTGCTTTTAAACATAGTTTTACTTGAATAGAATCTGAAAATTTATGCTCAAGTGGTTAGTAATGACTAAAAATGGACATGTTAATTAAATCTACAACTTTGTATTGGATCTGTAGTGAGTATTTTTAAGTTAAATTTGAAGTTTTTTGTTTTTGTTTTTTTAGATTTGTTTTACAGTTTATTTATTTGTTTTTGGCTTTTGGCAGGATCTAAAAGTAGTGAAAATGGGGTGTTAAAATAAAGTTTGTTATCAAGGTTGTGCTAACTTCTATCATACTTCTAGACCATTTGTCAAACTAAAGTCATACCCTGTAAGTTTTTCTTTAATTAATTCAACAATGTAGAAATATTTGTATGAGAGTTGTGAAATTAATTATATTATTTAAATTAGATCAATGTTTGAATCTATTGTGTTATACATACAGAGAAAAAATATTCAATTGCTGCTTTTTGTTTTTTGAATTTACCTTTGTTTCAGTTTTTTTATTTGTTGTGGAGCATAGTTTTGCCCCAAGCTTTATTGTATTTTTATTTCATTACTTTGCAAAGTCTCCCAACTGAGTTGGCTCATAATAAAAATCTATAATTTGGTTTTGGGAATAATGCAATCACAATATCTAACTTTGAATAGATATTGGTTGAATTTGAATATTAGAAACATGATGCTTAAATTTTGTTTATCTTAGAAAAATATTTCCAAAATATTGATACTTTTAAATTTAACATTCTGAAATTGCAAATTAATCTAAAAAATATTAATCAGCAAAGAAATCATGTTGCTAAAAAAGACAAATACATGAAAAAGATAGTAGTCTCATGTTCATTATTTTGAATTTTTACATTACCATTTTTACCTAATATTTACAAAGACAATGGTGTAGGTTAGGACCATCTTATCAAACTTGCAAGTAATCAATGCTAATGGAAAAAAAAACTTCCCAAGAACCCTGGAAAAGAGTAAGAACACTTTTATTAACTATTTAAGCTGGCTTTTACATTGACCAAAAAACAATAAAAATAAATAAATAAATAACTCTTTCAGTTTTCCTAGCTCAAAATATCTTCAATATCATAGATTTTTTATTTTGAAAACAAATAAACTCGATCATTTAAAATTTTTGAATTAAATATAATAAATAACAATGAATTGTGAAAGCTCAAAATAATTACTCTTGTAAACATTGCTATATCTTAGTCCCCATGCAAACACATATGGTCAAAAACTTCTTGTTCAAACAAAGATGATAGCATATTTAATAAAGTGAAAGCAAAGTCTGCTTGCCTTTATTGCCTTTAAACTTAACGTTGGTAGTGAATCTAATTGCATTTTCACATTTCAATTTTGATTGTTAAAATTTTTTCTATTTTTAATTCTTTTTGCTTCTTATTTCACAATTATGGTTATTTTTTATGTATTGTTAAATAATGAGAGAGAAAAGAGATAAACATCCATCTTTATTTATGTAAAACAAAGACTAAAGTTTCTTTCATATTAAGGTCTAAACAAATCTCATTAATGAAATGCATTTCATCAATTAAATTAAATGTAAACATGCATCCAAATTTTAAGATAAATCTAAAGATAAAGACATATAAATTACCTTCGCTTCTAATTTTTACTTTACATATTAACTTTATATGTGTTTTTTGAAATAATATAATTCTTCAAAAACAATTTAATCAACTTCTCATAAAAATTTTAAAACTCAAGAAAAAAACCCAAATTACATATAAATTTTAATTCAAAAAAATAATAGAACAATAATTTTAAAAACTCCGTGCAACTCACGTTGCAAAAACTAGTACATATGCATATAAAGGAAAAAAATCATTTTATTCTTGGACTTGTCGCAGGCTTGCTCAAGGACTTCTAGATCTGGAAAAAAGGTCTGAAAAATAAATATAAAGGAAAAAAATCATTTTATTCTTGGACTCATCGCAGGCTTGCTCAAGGACTTCTAGATCTGAAAAAAAGGTCTTGATTTTGAGTGGTTTATTGCTAATGTGAAATTAGTTCTGATTTATTTTATTTTATATTTTTCGATAGAAATGTGAAATTAGTTATGTTGAATATATATAATTTTTAATAAAATACGTTTAATTATTAGAAGTTTGAAAGTTACTTTTTTATTGCTATACTTTTAAAGAACGTATTTAATTAAGATTTTAGAAAATTTTTGTAAAATTAAAAAATTTAAATATATTCAATTTAGACTTTTAAAAAATTTATAAAGTTATAGGGTATTCAATCTAAACTTTCAAAAATTTTTAAAAAGTTTATAAAAGTTATGGGATATTCAATTAAAACTTTATAAATTGTTAAAGTATTCAATTTGTCGATGACTTTTAAAGACTTTTATAAATGAATGAACTTTATAGACTTTTTAGTCAAAAATAAAAATTTTATACTTATAAAAAGTCTCTCATTCTACTCTAAAACTTTTATAGATTTTTAAAGACTTTTAAATGATTTCAATTAAATTTTATATTATACATTATTTTAGAGTTTTTTCTTCCTCATCTCTGTTCTTCTCCTTCTTCATCTCTTTTTCTATTGAGAAACCAAAGTCTAACCAAAAAAATTATGAATTTTTTTTTTGTTCTATTTATTATTTACTAATAATTAATAATACATTTTATTTTTTATAGAAATGCAACTTTTGATTTTTTTTAAATATATAAATATAACAAAGTGCAATAAATCTGTTATCTGCTTTGAGAAAATACCTAAATGATTATCTGGTTGTTCTAAAATTGAAAGATTTCAAGAAAGATTTGATACTGGAAGGCACATAAGGTTTTTTTTTTTTTTCAACTTTTTTTGCATTACAAAATTAGATTACGTTTGTGTTTGTTAAGGAAATTATTTTAGGGTTTTTTTTATTTTTTTAATGGAAATCTAAAATTTCTAGATTTTTTTGGTTGTTTGATTTAGGTATTTTTGAGTTAATAAATATGGGTGTTTGATTTTGGTTGTCTTTGATTATAGTTTGTTAGAATTCTTAATTGTTTAGTTTATCTTAAATATTTCTGGGTTTTTGTTTTGAGTTTAACAAATGTTATAAGGAAATTTGAAAATTCTGGATTTTTGAGTGCCTTTTTGGGTTTGAAAGTGGATTTTTAATTTTTTGTTTTTTGTTTTTGTTTTTTAGAGATATTGAATGTTGAATGTTTAATTTTGGTTGAGCTTTTATGATTCTGGGAGTCAAAACTAAGTTGGGTTTTTTTGTGATGATTATGGAGATGGTGTTTTCTGTGCTTTTTTGAATTTTTTTTTACTATAATTATGGAGATGACGTTTTATTTATTTTGCTTATAATTGAGTGTACTGGTTTCTATTTGTAGAATCAAAAATGTTGTTCAAGATTTATATTCTTTTATTTGGAGAAGAATTAGAACCATTGTTAGAAGATGAAGAGAAATATCTTTGTATGTCTGTATACCGATACTAAGACATTATCTTGTAATTAGAGATTTTACTTGGGAGAGAAACCTACAATGTCTGCTAGGGGTTAGATGATCTTGGACTAAGGGGGCTACCTACTGTATTGAATATGATGAGGATTTATTTGGAGATGTTTAGGATATTTAGAGAGAACAACATAGACACAATCCACATAAATTATAATATGAAACATTTAATTGTCATGCCCTTGATGAGAATGAAGTTTCTTATTCTAGTTACGAATCTTAAGTAGAATCATAAATGTGTTCATATTCAGAGGATTGTGACTATGTTCAGTGTTTAAGCCAACCTCCATCCCTACCCTATACCATTCACCATCCATCCAACCCTACCATACCACACACCTTCCATTCCCATACTAGAACACTTGACCTCTATCCCCACCTAGACCTAAACAGATCCTGTTGAAGCTTAAGTAGATCTAGTCAACACCCGAAATATGAATGGGAAGTTTGACTTAGGCATGGATGAGCAGTTTAAGTAGAGTGATGATGACGACGATGATGTGGATGCAGATATGGATGTGCATATGAAGTTTGACAATAAAATGGATGATGACTTAGTGGGATATGAGTCAAAAAAAGATGATGGACCTGTTGGGAATGAATCTGAATAAGAAAATTCAGTTGCTAGGTTGTCAAGGCTGATGAAAAAGAAAGTTTATAGGTTTTTTCTAGATGGGGAAACACCACTTAGAAGTTGGATTTATATTTGGTGGTGTCCTTGAGTAGAATAAGGTTCTTGTAGACTATTGTATACAAAAAAGGATTAACATTGTGAGATTAAAAAATGAAAAAGCTAGGGTGATTTGCATAAATGCTACTGTTGGTTGTCCATGGAGGATCCATGTATTCCCAATGCCTGATGGGCAGACCTTCAAAATGAAGACATACTTTGATCAACACCGATGCACTTTGCTCAATGAAAATCTGCTAGTAACCAGAGAATGGTTTTCTTTGAAATTAGAGAGTAAAATAAAAGCATATCTTGATTTGACTGTTAAGTCATTGCAAGCTGATACAAGGAAAAATTATAGAGTGAAAGTTGGTAAACAAACATTGTATTATGCCAAAAATAGGGTATTGGCAAGGTTGAATAGAGCAATGGCTCATGCACCAGTGAACTTTCAGCTTCTGCCTCAACAACATCAGCTCCAACATCATCAAGCCTTAACCTCATATCAATCATGAACTAAAACACGTGTTTTCTGGTATTCTCACCCCAATCAGTAGTAAGAAAAGCAGTAAAAAGAGATGTAAGGAGAATTAATCTCTTTACTTTTTGTTCATCATGTTAATTTAATAATTTATTTTGTAATAAAATTGAAATACTTTTTGTTGTATTAAAGAATACAATTTGTGCACAAGTGTGAATGCAAATTGAGTCTTCAATACAAATGATTTTGTTTACATAGATGGTGATAATGGTACATATTATGCAGATCATATTGCCACCCTTTTTTTTAGACACAGCACACATGGTATTGTGTACATAGTTAGTATATTAGGGTTGCATCACTTTCGACTTTACTTAGGATTATGTCCCAAGCTTAATATATGAATGAAATTTCTCTAAAAAAATATATGATGACTATATTTTTGTATAAACATACAATTTATTGATATTAAATATGGTAATTTCATTTTTATAGTTTCATCTAAATTCAATTTCATATTTATTGCACATGTAATTACATCTATTGATATGCCAAAACGTATTATATTTTCAAGCATCATAATATTCAATACTTATTGCATATTTTATAGCTTTTGCACCATTACATTGAGATTTAATTATTTGAAAAAGTGTATAATAGGTACGCAAAAATGTATTTTTGTTAAATTAAATCACCTCTTAATTTTTTATTGGTTTAAAGGGAGCACTGTGTTATATATAATTATAGTTGAGGGATTTATTTATTATTTTAATAGTTTAAAAGGTTATTTGTAAGTACCAAATAATGCATCGGGTATATTTTGTAATATGCCATAAATTATATTATTTTAGAAACACGTAAATTATATATATATATATATTATGGTGTGGATATTTATAAAGATTGTCATTGATAATAGATTATCAGCCACAGTTTCGTCGTTAAAATAAATTATCAATAACAATTCGCATATTAAAAATTTTTGATATCCGTACCATAGATTAATATGTTCTAGTAAGTTATTTGTTATTTTTGTAAAATTAAGTTTCTAAAGAAATTTTGATTCCATGTTGGATAAGGTTTTAATTGTGCAATTGAAATTTATTTTCAATTGATAGCATATTGGCTCTATATTTTTTTTTAAGAAAAAGAAAAGGTATTATTGTGATTAAAAGCAATATACTATTTAATTGGATGACCATTAGTGACTTAAAAATTTGAAATCACATTTTTAATTAATTATTGTAGATGTATTTTGTGAAATGAAATCTATGCGCATTCAAAATTTTATGCTAAAAGTTTTGAAACAAAATTTATGATAAAGCAAACACAATTTTACTATTATTTGTATCTAGTAAATCCCTAAAATATATTTTAATTCATTGAACACAATGAAACTAAAACAAACTAATAATATAATAACAAATTATATAAGTAGCATAATAAAAAGAAAATATTTATAAGCTTATCATCAACCAACTTTTACAGACTAAATTATATGCAACTTTAATTCATAATTTTGTTAAGCTTTGTTTGACAGGACTTTTGAGAATAATCATCTACTTTTTGACATATTTAGTTAATATTTAAAAAGGATTTTCTCCAATTATAAGTCTTTAGAAGAAAGATGGTCCAATGTCGCTTCCCTCTTCAGCCTTCTACAAAAATACAAGATGTCATTTTCATCATTTAATGAAAATTTTAAGACTTCTTTCTTATCTTTAACATTTATACATATCAAAATTAAAATTTCATCAATATCCCAAATAAAACAAAAACACGATTCCTTTTCTTTAACCCTTTTTTTTTTTCTCTTGTCTGAAAGTTAGATCCTTTGTCTTAGGGCTTCCCCTTCGGTTATGACACATCTTTCCTATTCATTTTTTAAGCCTATCTCCTTTTTCCATTTTTATTTCACTCTTCATTTTTTCTTTTTTGCTTTATTTTTAATTTGTGTTTGATTTTTTTCTTTTTATATTTGTTATTATTGAAAAGAGGGGAAATCTGAATACTCATATGAATAGATTTGTTTTTTTTTTTTTTTTTGCGAGCAAATCAGGGTTTTCTTGATCATAATTATTGCCATAGAAATTTGTTTTGCTAAGTCCGGCTACTTCTCTAAATAGATTGGTTTTTGTTTGAGCAAGTTAGGGTTTTCTTAATCATAAATACTGTCATATCCAAACTTTTGCTTTTTATTTTTGTTTTTCGTGGATTGATAGGGAGCTTAATATATTATTCATTGAATTTTGCCAAAACATTTAATTAAACGATGTATTAATATACAATAAATTTGTTTGCACTCTTTTTTTTCCAATCAATTATATATTTAGTATTTATGTTATTAATTTTGGCTACAGTTGTTCAATTGATAGGCATTTTGTGACTAAAAATGTAAAACTCCAAGTTTAGGGGTACCACTAAGGTTAAAGTCTCACATTTCCTATAAGCTATGCTATAGTGTGGTTAAGTGTGAGCTTAGGACCCTAAAAGCAACCTGGTTAGCACTTTTGGGAGAGATCCAATAGGCTAGTGGTTGTGATGTTACAAATGGTATCAGAGTCAATGCTAGGCCAAAATAGTCTTTGGGCCAAGGAGGTGGGCAGGCTTCTGAACACACCAACCATAAAAGTACATGTGGATCCCACGAGGACATGGTCCATTTAAGGGTGGTTGATTGTAAAACTCCAAGTTTATGGGTACCACCAAGGTTAAACTCTTGCATTGGTCATATAATATGCTCTAATGTGGTATATAAGTGTAGGTTTAGGACCCAAAAGTAACTTGGCTATCACTTTTGAAAGAGGTCCAATAGGCCAGTGGTTAAGCCATCACAAAAAATGATAAAAAATTTGATGTATTTTCTTAAGAAATTTGATCTAGAAACATGTTTACAAGAGCTTGTAAGTTTTTTTTTTCAATAGCTAATTATATTGTTTTGTATAAATATTTTTTAGTTTGATTATACTTTACGAAGGTATGTATTAATTTAACTTTTCTAAGTGTTACCAAGCTCACTTTTATCCTATCTAATAAAAAAGAAAAGAAAAAAAGAGAGAAATAAAAGAGGAAGCAATTTTGGTGACTTCTCTTGGTAATTTTCATGTTAGAGTTATGACGCAAGACAATAGTCTTGTTTTTTCAAGAAGGATGGACTGATTTTGTAAGATGACATGGTATAAGAAATGAGAGGATGTGTTTTCTACTGAAAGGGATTATTTTAAATACAATATGGGCATTTTTTATTTGTCAAACATCAAAGTTGATTATTATCCAAAAATCAAGAACATTATTGAAGATGAAAATGAAAATAAGGTGAAGGTAAAATTATTATAGTTATTTGTTAAGGTTTAGTGATAAAGAAGTTTGAGAAAAATAGGTTGTTGTATCCAAGGAAATAAGTGAATTTATAACTAGATTAAACTCTAATGCAAATTGGACCCACAAAATTCAGATTGTAATATTGAGAAAGAAAATTAAACTAATGCAATTAAACAATTTAGAGAATACGAGCAATCGAGAAATAAGGTTGAATTCAACTAATAAGCACAAAGACTATGATTTTAAATTAATTACCCAGGTTTGATATTGAACATGAATGAGATTTAAAGGATAAGTTTTCCACACTTAAAAAAGTAGGAAAAAAGTCAAACATCAATAAAAAAAAAAATTTAGCAACAATACAAAACTATTCAACAAATAACCACCGATCATCAGAACCTTTATCGAGCATTTCTGCAATGGAAGCCATTTTGTTTGGATCAGTTAGACACTAGCTTTGAAAATAAGATTGTCTTTTATTTTTATCTACTTTTTGTATCCCTTGATGCCAACAAAAAGGGATACTGCAAAAAATCATAACAACCAAAATACTATCAACCTAATGACTATATTTGGAATGTCTATTAACAAAAATTTCACGACATCTATTATCAACATCCATACCATCTTCAACCCATATCTCATTAACTTAGGATGCAACATAAGCATTATAACCCTTTTGATCTTGACTCGAATATGAGTTAATTTATACAGTTAGAACAATCCTCTAAATTAAGACTTCGAAAAAATCTAACATAGAGATTCACTTTTAATATCTTTATCAACTTCTCTAAAATATTTATATTCGTTGCGATATAATGACAAAGATGATTTTCTAATTCATGTTTAGTATCATAAAAATAAAGTTGTAAATAAAAAGAGTGTTTATTATATTGAGGTATTAATTCATGAATATAATGATACATTTGACCTTGCATAATAACAAAGATAGGAAAGTCCTTATTGGGCTGAAATTCAACACGTTGAGATCAAAAAATGGTCGGATAATGAGAATATAGATGATTCTTCAAGTAGGAAGATGATGGGATGGCGACCTTAATGGAAGGTGATCAAGACGAACAAACCTAATGGGAAAATTGTTAAGGGCGATAAAGAAGTTAAAAATGACCAAATGGATGAAGACAATTTGGTTGTGACTTCTATGGACAAAATGTTAGCAATCAAATTTGGATCTTTAGATTGAGTTAAATGCAATACGACATTGATTTTAATGCAATACGACATTGATTTTGCAATACGACATTGATTTTAATGCAATGCGACATTGATTTTTCTGTGAATTTTTAAAGCTCGTCCCAACCAACAAAATGTGATGGAAAAAATGTTATTGAATTTGGGGTAACAATCCTAAAATCATAGTGAAGAAGAACCATCAAAGCTGGAGGTGATCAAGGGACTATCAAAGAATATTATAGTCGAGAAATTGACTAAAAAGATGGCTCAACATGCCAAGACAATTTATGTTTGTGCCCATTTTGATAGGAAACTAATGAATAGAGTTTTAATTGATAATGAGGCTACAGAGAACATTTTATTCGCTGCAATGCTTCTTAATTTAAACAAAGCGAATCTTGACCTTATCCATACTCAAGTTACGATGAGTAACTTTGTTGGTGGAACAACAAAAGCTAAAGGGTTCTTCCTATTGAACTCATTGTTGGGAGTAAATATATTATGACTATATTTTTCGTAGTGGATTCTAAGTCCCAATGCAATGCTTTGTTGGGTTGAGTTTGGATACCTACAAGGCTATGCGTTCCTTCATCTCTATATATAGCTTTGTGGTTTTGGAACGGTTAGGAGTTTGAAATGGTAAAGGCTGATGATAGGCTTTTCTTAGTAACTACCAATGCAAATGTGGTAAGATATTATGAAAACATTGTTGGTCTAATTCAATTTTGTGAGAACAATAAGTTTGGCTGACCTATGAGAATATACGGCATTGAAGAAGAATTCATAAACATTGAAGATGATAAAGGAACAAGTTTATGAGGACATGGCCTAACCAATGACTATTTAAATGTCCAAATTGAAAATAGATGATATCCATGATCAGCGAATCCAAGAAAACAAAAAGATGGAAGGTGTTCAAGCAACTAGTAAAAAATTAGTGGCTTATTTGGCCAAGAAAAAAGGTGGAAAAAGATCCAGCCATAAGATGGACCGAATGTATCATGGAAGATAACTTTGATAATAAAGAAGAAATTGAATTGAAATATCTTTGTCTCGCGCCCTCTAAATTGGATGAATCTAAGGTTGAAGTTCATAATCTATTAATCAAAGTTAACTTAGGAACATAGGAAGGTTCTACACCAACTTTTGTGATTAATTTATTGGAACAAAACTTTCATGCAGAAATTATAAATTTAATTAAAAATTCAAAAATTGCTTTGCTTGGAATTACCATGAAATGCTAGGCCTTGATAGAAAACTTGTGGAGCATTGTTTTCCTTTGAAAGAAGGCTTCAGGTTGTATAAACAACCGCCAAGAAGGATTTTGGCAGAAGTCACTCTTAAAGTGAAAAAAAGAGTAGAAAGAATGATCAAAACCAGACTCGTAATAACAACTAGGTTTGTAGAATGGATCTCCATTGTTGCTCTTGTAATCAAGAAAAATGGAAAGATACGAGTATGTATTGATTTTAGGGATTTGAATATGGCTACTTTTAAAACGAATATTCAATGCCTGTAGCCAACCTACTTATAGATTGTGCGGCCGAAGATGAGATTCTTTCATTCATATATGGGCATTTGGGATAAATCAAATTTATGTTGCTGAAGAATTTGTTCATAACATCGCAGCCCAAAAGCAATTGAAACGTTTGAGTGGGTTGTTATGCTATTTGGCTTGAAAAATACTGGAGCCACATATTAGTGAGCCATGAATGCCATATTCTATGCTTTGATAGGCCATGAGATGGAAGACTATACAGATGATGTGGTGGTTAACACCGATGAACGGTTAAATCATGCAACCGGCCTTAGGAAAACTTTTGAAAGGATGATGACACACAAGTTGATTATGAATCCACGGAAGTGTGCTTTTATGATTTTGACCAAATTTTTTCTAGGATTCTTGGATCATCATAAAAGAATTGAGGTTGATAAGAAATAGAATAAGGCTCAAAATTTTTCTCACCCAAACCCAACCTGTTAAGCTTTTATGTTGAAATATGTAAACCTAAACCTGATCATTAAATTATTATGTAACTCGTTATCCATCCTATTAACACGTTAAACTTAATTTGCAAAATTATTTTTTAAAAAATAATGAAGCACACACAAAAATAATATTTGTATCCTTTTAAAAACCAATAATAAAAACTAAAATATCATACTTGATACATGTTTGAAAAAAATAACAAAACATACAAACATAATACTTAAATTCTTTTACAAATTAATAATAATAAAATAAAACGATATTGTTTGAAATAGCATATATAAACAAGTTCAATTTCAACCACATTTTCATTTTTTGCATAGATACATTGATGCACATGATATCTTTAACTATAGTCAGCACAACCTCAAAAAGCCTAAAATAGTTAAAATTGCATATTATCCACAGTAATATCGAAAACTAAATAATACATACCATTAAAATTTCAATATCTCTAATCATCAATAAAAATTGTGTTAGAGCATTGTCATGATTTAGCTTCTTCAACACTCGATGCAATGGCATTTTCTGTGAGTTCTTCTAAATCAATTCTATCACATATGAAATTGAATGTATAACAAAATTAATAATATTCACATTAAAAAATAGTAAAATATATATACATACATACATACATATACATATATACATATATAAATATAAATTAGTATTACCTCTCTTGCCAAAAAGCTAATATCTTGTGCATAATAAAGCTTGTACTACATCTAGCTTTAGTGAACTACAAAATTGATCTAATACACGATCACCAATACTAAAAGGGAACTCAAAGGAAACTAATGAAATAGGAATTACTAAGACATCACGAGCCAAATGAGAAAGTATTGGAAACCGAGGTTGTTCTACTTTCCATCAATTAAGGACATCTATATCTTTTTTTCTATCCAACTTTTTTTCATCAAAATACTTATCTAACTTAGTTTTCTGGTTGAAGAACCATCAAAATCATACAAAATGCAAAAGTAATAATTTAGTTAGAATATGTAACACAAAATCTTATGATTAATTATTCAAAAAATGAGTTTTTTGGTTTATAATTTACCTCAAAAATGAAATCTCTTGCTTCCATTTGGATAGAAGTCTTTTTCACGAAGGTATTTATGTTGATAGGATGAGAAAACTCTTTCGTATAAACATCGAAAAGAGAGTTTATTGTATCTCGAACACATCACATCTCACAAGAATCCTTACTATGGAGCTTTGTATAAGTCCATTCAGCAAACTGAATTTTATAGCAAAGATTCAAAATCACAGCTATCACAAGAATCAAACAATACTCGGAACAATACTTCTCAAACTTCAAACTATTTAAAGTTCATGTCTTTCTTAAAAAACTGCCACTCTCTTCCACAATTGCTTTGATATTATCTTGGGTTATGAACACCTTAGGAAAGAACAAGTTTTATGTATCATAGAAAACAAAGAGGCGACCTCATAAAAACAACCCAAGAACTTATAAATTTTTTTATTCTATTCCATTCCTCCAAGGAAGGACAAAACTTAGAGTTGAAATCTATCAACTCTAAATTAAAAAAATGCTTGACTTAAAAAAAATGCACTATTAAGCTTGAGATAGGTTGAGTTCCATCTAGTGGGAATATCTAGTCTCAAACCTCTCCTATTATCCAATGTTCCAACTTGTGTAACACACTCCAAGAATTTGTTTTTCCTCCCTTTCGAAGCTTTGATGTATTTTATCACTCTCGAATCTTTATCATTGACTCATCAATTTCTTTAAGTCCATCTTGAAAAACGAGTTCAAGTTGTGAGCACAACAACGAACATGAAACAATTTACCATCTAATAAGAGTACACCTCTAAAATTCAATTGATTTTGCAAAATATGAACAAACAAATCATTATTAGAAGCATTATATGAAGCAATGGAAGATAATTTTTTCTCAATGCCCAAATCACCTAGCAGTGACTTAATTTTATCAAACAATGCAACACATGTGTATAGAGGTGGCATATGACAAAAATTCAAGATTCTTTTTTGTAACCTCCATTCATTGTCAACAAAGTGGGTAGTAAGAGTAAGATACCTTTCATTGGTTGCAGAAGACCACAAATCATATGTTAGACATACCATCCATTGAATTGACTTCAATAAATCTTGAAGTTTTCATTTCTCATTTTTAAACATCTTCAACGTTAATGCTTTGGCAGTATTTTAGGAAGGAAACTTAAGGTCCAGAGAAACATACTCAAATACCTTCCTCAAACCTTCATATTCAATAAAGTTGAAAGGAAAATTGGATTCCAAACATTATGACACGTGTCCAAAAAGTCTAAACGTTACTCGTAATCGTTCAGAGTATGAGTAATTTCAGAACAGTTATGGGTATTAATTAACCATGATATCAAAACGAAGAGCATTTACGAGGCGTTACAGGTTCATATAGACATAAAGAGATACAAAGTCTATAAATGGTGGAGGAATCTAAGAGGTAAATGGACACAAAAAAGAAATTATTATTCTCTTAACACATCATTACATATCTCTGTGTATTTACTTGAGGTTGGAGCCCTTTTAGCAGGTACCACACCGGTGCTATAATACATTATTCATTTTTAAGTAGAGTGAATCAGAGTTCAATAACGGTGAAAAGTTACAATCGTAGTTTGGCGCACCAAGTTGGGGATATTTCACATCTTACACGTGATTATACTTCTGGATTTAAGTTCACTTCAATTCTTGAGATCTCAAACTTTGGAATTTTTTTCATGACTACAATTTGTTGTCGAATCCAAGCAAAACAGCAGTTCCCATGGTTAGACTATCCACTTCCACCTACCAGAAGGAACGACTTAAGAACTTAGAGTAATTAATCTCTCTAATGTACTCACAATTTGATTCACTTTTTACATTGAATGAACAATAAACACAGGTGAAACCAGCTGTGAATTTGACGTATCAGCCAAATGATATGGAATTTATGAACCCGCATCCAAAAATGGAGGGGCAACATCAGTTTCCTCCAATTAGCCTTGCTCAGTGCCAAGGAAACTAAACTCTAGTAGCCTCAGTATCGCAGAACATTCCAATAGCAATTTTTGGGCTAAAAGATTGTCTGAGTCAATAGAATTGGTGAACAACAAGACAAAGATGAAAGATGATAACTGAGGCTCAGAATGCATTCCTTAACCATTCTGAATAGGTGGAGTCATCTTCACGAGCATGAAGAACCAGAGGTCACAAAAAGAATAAAACGACATACGACATAGTTGAAGTAGTCTGTGAGAAGTTGAAAAGACAGAAAAAGAGTAGTCAAAATGAGGACGAGGAATGGTTGAAGAGCTTGGTACAAACACCATTTGCAAGAAGAAGTTTCCCCACCTTCTAGAGTGAGTATCCCCTTTTTTTTCCTGTTTAATGGAACAACTGATCCAAAAGATCACATTGTAATGTATCATAATACAATGATGACCCTAGGAATTCTGGGGGATAAGTTAGAGGCAATGTTGTGCAAAATCTTTTCAACAAGTTTGACTGGACTTGCATTGACTTGGTATCATATCCTTCAATTTGTGTAAGCTTGATCCTTCAGTAACTTGGCTATGAGTTTCAAAGCCTAGTTTGCAATGAGTATTTGGTTCAAGAAGCAAACAAATTTCTTTTTTTCTATCGTCCAAAGAGAAAGGCAATTAGGATTCCACGATGTAATGAATATGTAGTTGTAGAGGCATTTTAGAAGGGTTTTCTGAATGATGGAATGTTATTATACTCACTAGTAAAAACACTCATGATACTTTCACACAAGCAATTGAATAGGCTACCAAAATATATTAAAGTGGAAGATGAATTGAAAAATGATGGACAAGAGAAAGGTAAGGATCCAAGGTGCGTGTCAGTAATAAATTATGTAGTTGATATTGGCAGAAGAAGATTTGGGGATAGAAGGGGACCAATCGTGAAGAGATTAAATTTCACGCCTAGAAAACCTGTACAACAACATTATATGCGACAAAAGGGAAATCTGAGCAAGTTCAAATGGCAGTATCCTTTAAATATTCTAGTGGATAATATTGTAAAGCATTTGAAGGGAAATGATTACGTCAAGTGGCCACGGAAGCTGAGTGAAGATCCAATGGCAAAGAGTTTAGGGAGGTTTTGTGCTTTTCATGGCGGATATGGATATGAAACCAAGGATTGCCGATTTTTTAGAGCTGAAGTTAAGACTTTAGT
Source organism: Ochetophila trinervis (assembly GCA_003254975.1). NCBI lineage: Eukaryota > Viridiplantae > Streptophyta > Magnoliopsida > Rosales > Rhamnaceae > Ochetophila > Ochetophila trinervis. Next base: position 42,739 of record QANX01000448.1, read on the forward strand.
TCAAATGAGATACTTGAAGGAGTTCTTGCTTGCGTTGACCATGGAACAAGAGCATGCAAAATTGACTCAAGTTGGACTAAAAGGGTCTACAGTGAACTTTGGGATCAAAGAAAATAGATCAAAGGAGGAACTCAGAGTAAATGATGAGAAGTTAAATTACGTTCTTTGGGTCATGGCTAGTGGAGGAGAAACAAAATGCAGCAAAAGTGTGACATATGCAATTTAGCTTAAATATTGTCATTGTCCACAACAAATTATAAGAAGTTGAGAATCCCATCGATTCTATTTTTTGCAAAAGGATAGGCAAGGTTTGCATTTCCCACATGGTGGTGTTTTGGTAATCCGAGTCAACATCGCAAACTTTTTAGTCAAACAAGTTCTGATTGATGAAGGGAGATTACTTTGAGAATGATGAATCTTTAATCCAAAAATCAACTACCAGATTAGTAGCGTTTAATGGAGCACAAAGCCCTGTGATCGGGAAAATCGCGATGCCGGTGACCTTATGGAAGAAAACAATTTTCTGCACTATGATGGTGGTAGACAATTATTCAGCCTATATTGCAATTTTGGAGAGGCCATGAATTCACCATACGGAAGCAGTGACATCTTCTTTACATCAAATGCTTAAGTTTCCAAAGAATGAAACACCAAAATCTTTAGGGACTAAATAGCAATTACAGGGCCACGGGGTCATGGCAATGGAGCTTAAAGAAGATATGAATGTTATAAAGGAAGTTATGTTGGATCCTGCAAAGCCAAAAAATAGTCCGAGTAGGGTCTGGCTTGACAATAGTAAATAAGATGGAATTGGTTGCATTCTTGAAGGAAAAGATAAGTTGTTTCGCATGAGACATGAGCTATATGCCAGGAATTAATCCACATGTCATAATACATAAGTTAAACAGGGATTCAAGCTTAGCATAAGAGAATGAGGTTTGCTCCTGAGAAGCCACATGTTATAAATGAGTTATGTTGGATCCTGAGAAGCCAAAATAGATAGTCCGGGTAGGGTCTGGCTTGACAACAGTAAAGAAGATGGAATTGGTTGCATTCTTGAAGGAAAAGTTAAGTTGTTTTGCATGAGACACGAGCTATATTCCCGAAATTGATCCACATGTCATAATACATAGGTTAAACATGGATTCAAGCTTTAAACTGGTGTAGCATAAGAGAATGAGGTTTACTCTCGAAAAGATCCAAGCGATCAATGATAATGTGGATAGGTTAATGGCAAGTAAAATGATTCGCGAGGTACATTATCCATAATGGTTAGCAAATACTGTTGTCGTAAAGATAAAGAACGGAAAAAATGGAGTGTGTGGATTTCACATATCTGTATAAAGCTTGTCCAAAGAATAGTTTTCCTTATCTGGTCATTGATCAGCTTATAGATGCTATAGTGGGGCATGAAGTAATGAGTTTCTTAAATGCATTTTAGGATGTAATAAAATTCTAATGCACCAGCAGATCAAGAGCAAACATCATTTATGATGGAGAGAGGAACATATTGTTACAAAGTTCTGCCTTTCAGACTTAAAAATGCAGGAGCAACATACCAGAGGATGGTCAACCGAATGTTAAAGGATTTAATTGGAAAAATTATGGAATTTTACATAGATGACATGATGATTAAGTCTTTGAAGGCCAAGGATCACCTAGGACATTTGAAATTAGCTTTTCAGTTAATGGAGCAGTATTAAATGAAATTGAATCCAATGAAGTGTACTTTTGGGGTATTTTTGAGTAAATTCTTAGGTTATCTATTAACAGAAAATGGAATAGAGGCGAATCCAGATCAGATCCAAGCACTAATCGACATACCTTTTCCTCGGTGCAAAAAATATATTCAGAGGTTAAATGAGAGAATAACAGCATTTAGTCATTTTATTTCTAGGTTTTCTGATAGATGCCACAATTTCTTCAAAGTGTTAAAAGATTAGAGTAATTTTGAGTGGATAGACGATTATGAAACTGCATTCAATGGGCTGAAAGATTACCTCAATTCTCCTCTACTTTTGGTGAAGCCAAAGGAATGGGACATATTACAATTGTAATTGTCAGTTTCAGAAAGTGTTGTAAGGTCGGTGATGGTACAGTGTGAAAGAAGGGATCAAAATCTAATATTTTACGTCAGCAAAATGCTGCAGCATGCTAAGACAAGGTATGCTTATTTTGAGAAGCTTTTATACTCTTTGATCATTTTAGCAAGAAGGTTGAAGCCACACCTTCATAGTCAGACAATAGAAGTGGTAACGACTTATTCACTCCGTGCCATTATGCATAAACCTGATCTGGCTAGATAAATGGTGTTATGGGCAATAGAGTTAAATGCCTACGACATACATTATATTCCACGGACAGTAATAAAGTCTAAAGTTCTGGCAAATTTTATAGCTGAATTTACTGCGGGATGAGAGGAAGCATAAAAAGAGGTGGATAGTTATAAGACTGAATGGAAAATATATGTCGATGGATCTTCTAATGCTCGAGGGTCTGAGGCTGGAGTTTTGCTAAAAAAGTATTGCTGAAGATTTACTGAAGCACTCAGTGCATTTCAGTTTTTCTGCATGAATAATGAGGCCGAGTATGAGGCACTACTGGCTAGTTTACGATTGGCCAAACAAATGGGAGCTCCCTCAGTAAAAGTATTTAGTGATTCTAAATTGGTGGTCAGCCACGTGCAAGGGACGTATCTAGCAAAAGATCTAACCACATCGTCGTATCTTAAGAAGGTAAATGAGTTCATGGTAGGGTTTGAGTCGGTAGAGCTACAACAGTTGCCGAGGTCAGAGAATAGCCATATTGGCTAACGTGGTTTCAAATGTGAGTATAGAAGGGAAACGAACAAGACTTGTAGCTATCTTAGAAGAATGAATCATAGTGTCTCAAGTGGTCAATAACATCCAAATTGAAGATGCGACATGGATTGAAAAAATATTGGTTTAAATTGTGGATGGAAAGTGTTCGAGGGACATGTCCGGGGCATGGAAACTTAAATCAAGGATGACACACTATTGCATTTTTGGAAGGCAGTTGTATTGACAGTCCTTTTTTGGGCCTTTGTTAAATTGCATAAGTCATAGTTCAACGTTAAAAGTAATGGCATAAAATCATGAAGGCTTTTGTGGAAATCATTCAGGAAGCAGGTCATTAGCGAAGAAGATAATGCTGCAAGGGTATTTTTGGTCAACAATGGTGAAGGATTCTGACAGATACGTACGAGAATGTGAAAAGTGTCAAAACTTTGCTCCAATACATCATGTTCCATCAAATGAATTGACTTCTATTTCAAGTCCATGGCCATTTATTGAGTGGGGTATGAATATTGTTAGCCCATTACCACAAGCACTTAGGCAAAATAAATTCATCTTGGTGGCTACAAATTATTTTTTGAAGTGGGTAGAAACCGAATCCTATGAAAATGTCAAAGATTATGATGTGGCAACATTTGTTTGGAAGAATATTGTAACAAGGATCCGTTTTCCTTGGATTATTGTGACAGATAATGGGTCAAATTTATAAGTAAGAAATTCAAGACCTTTTGTTCCACGTGGAAGATTGGGGTTCGGTATTCAACATCAGGACATCCACGGGGTAATGGACAGGCTGAAGCCAAAAACAAAACAATATTGAACACTTTGAAGAAAAAGCTTGAAGAGTCAAAAGGAAAATAGGTCGAGGAGTTGCCAGGGGTGTTATGGGCTTATAGAACTACTATTCGTGAACCAACGAGTTACACTTTATTTTCCTTGGTGTATGCAACGAAAGCGGTGTTACATGCAGAAGTTTCCTAATTAACAATCCAAACTGGTAGAGATTTGTTACATTTAAATGATCAAATGTTGAAACATGCTCTAGATGAGTCCGAAGAAAAATGCAAAGCTGCTGCAATCCGCCTTGCTTAGAACCAACATATGGCAACACAGTATTACAATATTACTGATTGGCCTCGAAATTTCAAAGTAAATGTTCTAGTTCTCAGGAAGGTTTTCCAAAATACGCAAAAGGTGAATGCCAGAAAGCTTGGATCAAATTGGGAATGGTCTTATCTTGTTATATCTATTCTTCAATCAGGAGTGTACAAGCTTCAAGATAAAAATGACAAGGACATTCCGAGGAGCTGGAATTCAGAGCTTTTAAGAATTTTGCATTCAAATACCTTTTTTGGTTAATTGTGTTCAAATTTAAATTGCTTCTATTTTTCAATAGGGGTAGGGTCTTATCCAATTTATCCCTATCTTTTTATCTATCTTTTTTGTTAGTGAAAGTACATAAGTTTTGCAGATTTCATATCATTGGCAATTTGTCATTCAGAAATTTAAGTCATGTTTTCTTTGCATTACTCGAACTACACTTGTGATTTTGGTATTTACGACCTAATCCAATAGGTTTTAAGCCTAAAACATAAATGGATCAACTCAAACTATTGGATTTAAATCGTGATACCCCCCAAAACTATTAAATGTTCGGATATGATATTGCTCAAACGATCAAGAATAAGCACTTGTAGGCTCTTGCCCAATGCATGGGGCCAGGTCAAACAAAAACCTTAACTATCAAGTTAAAGACAAATCCAAGACATTCTAACGCATTTTTTGAATTCACGTTTCTAGCGAGGCTACAAGTTACAAATTATAGCAATTGAGTCGAAAAATGATAGCCAATTACTGGAATTAATTCGTGATAAAATTATTTCTGAGTTACATTCGGGTTAAAATCGTATTAGGGAGACATTAAAAATTTGAAAGGAAATTGAAAATAAGTTTTTCATTTAACAGGGCTTCAAGCCAGGGAGTTACAAAAGAAGAAAGGAAAACTAAAAAAAAAAGTTTGACTAATCTCCATCTATTTCAACTAGTCTAGGCTCAGAAGATGGAGCTTGTAGGTTATTGTCAGCATTATGGTTATCTTCGGTGCTTGGGGGTTGAACAGGCATGTCAATCTAAAGTTGACTACAAACTTCGTCATCTTTGTCCTCGGAGTTGACACTTTCATCAGAGGAGATGCCTTCCATTTGGAATGATATTCTCTCTTTATCACTAGGCTCTGAGAGTTGAGTACCAATTGCTTTACCTTAGCACCATGGTACCCTTGGGTTGCGTAAACCCATGAGTCCCTCTCAATCAACTTTTGGCATTTTAGCTTTTGTTTCCAAAACAAGTCTTCAAATTTTTCACAATGCTCTCCCTTAAAGACAACCTTATCAAGTTTGGCTTCAAGAGAATTGAGTTGTCCAAGCCAATTCTTTCTTTCTTCCTCACATTCGAGTTTTTGAGTCTCGAACCCCGCAATAATATCAGCTGACTCCTTCAACCTGGAATCACGTTCAATGACTAAGCTTCAAGATTCTGGAGAGCTTCACGGGTGTTCTACAAAGTTTTATTTAACCCATAGGAGTAGTTTTCCATTTCTTTCATCTTGTCCAAGAGAGATTTATTTTTAGCAGTGAATTCCACCTTTTCAGCCTCAAAGCCTCAACTTCACTAAGGGTTTAGATATGTTTTTCTCTGCAAAATTTAAATTTTGGCAAGCATACATAAAGAAAAGAAGAGTTAGCGAAAAGAATGAAGGAGAAGTTTTAAAAAATATGATGAAAATAAAGAATACCTTGAAGCAGATCACTGCAACATCTTTGGTGAGAAAGGTCAAATACCTCTTGTTTAAGTTAGTGTCAAGATGAGAGATTGACTTTGACATTGGCCGAAACATACTCTGAAGAAATTTACGAAAAGAGATATAAGTAGGGAAACTGAGTTGAACTTTATTCAGTCCCTAGAGGAGAGTGGAAGAGGAATTCTTAGCCTTTTTGTTGGAGGTTTGGATTCGGGGACATGGAAGTCAAAGGACTCAGACCTCACTTTAGGTGCTTTGCCTTTGTCAAGAAGGACCATATGTTGAGGCTTCTGGGAGATATTTTTTTAGGCGGCTGCCTTAGGTTCAGGTTGTGAAGTCTTAGCACCCGAGACTTTAGCTTCGGCATTTTTCCTTCTTTCTTTTCCCTCCTAGTTTCTAATTTCTCATGTTTTTTTCGAGACTCTTCAACCATGAGTTTGGCTGGTGTAATAGTCTTCTTCTCCATGGCTTCAACAAGTTCCAGAGGAAAGGTTGGCCACAAGTGAATCTAAGCATCAGAAATTGGTCCAAAGCACTTTCAGGTGCAAAATTTTAAAAAATCTATTTTTGAAACCATTATCTTAGTGGATTTGGGAAAAGAAATACCTGTAGGGATTAATTCTTCCTTCGGAATGAAGGTAGCTTCAATGAAAGTCTGAATAGTCAAAATTGACTTGAGATTAAGATCCTCGATTTGGCTGAGGATTCTGATTGACGTTTTCTCATCTGAAGTCAAAGAGTTTAGAGCTTTGTTAAGGTAGTGATCTAAAAAACAAAGCATTAGAAAAATAAAAAGTCAAAATAAGCTGAAAAAAAATAAAGACTCTTACCAAATTCAAGATTCCAGCTATTCCTAATTTTGAACATTACGGTTTGAGTGGAAGGGTCTTCAACATTCAAAAACTCGCAGGGTTCTTGAACGAAGAAAAACCTACTTTGCCAACCTTTATTGCACGAGGTCGTGTAAAGGAGATGTTTCTCTTTTCGAGGAGTGAGGGTGAAACGACCAAACTCATTGTTGCTCTCGATTAAGGAATAGTAATGAAGAATAAGGTTGGGAGTTATTACAAAATGATGAACCTCGGATAGTACAAACAAAATGATGAACCTTGGATAATACAACAAGTCCAAAGAGTATCCTCCAACAGTTTGACATAAGTTGTGAAAGGGCTACATTGAAGTAAGAAAGTAATTCTTGAATGGAAGGATGAATAGGGAAATAGAGGCCAAGTTTAATAGGGAGTTCATAAAAACAAGTAAATCCTTCTCGGGCAAAAATGACACACTCGTTGGGTTGCAGAAAGTCAACAATGACATTTATGAGGTACAAGTATTTATTAAAGGCTTTTTAGAAGGTCCAGTGTGAGTTATTAGCGGAAGAGTAGGTAGAAAGGCTTAATTTAGATTGGCCTTTTTTGCGACGAATGGATGATTTTTTAGACCAAAGTGGTTTAGGAGAAAAGGTGGAAGCAATCATGGGATACCTGTCCGGTTTGACATCTTCAGGAAAAGCTTCAAAAGTTAGAAGGGAAATAAGGATAACGACAATAGGTTTTGAAAACTTAGGAGATACATATTTTTCTGAACATGTTGTTCTTCATATTCATCTAAAGAACCCCGTATGGGGGTGACAGAAGAAGGCAAGTTTTCTTCCATCTGATTGTGGAATGAACCTTTAGAAAAGTCCAAAGAAAGGGTGGACATTTAAAAAAAAAATGAGAGTTAAAGCTTTTTGTAAGTTTCGGGGAAAAATGGAGGAAATAAAGAAATTCTTTTTTGAAAGAAGAAAAAGGAATAGGAAGTTAGAACAAAAAAGACTAACCCAAGTTCAAGGAATACAGAGAAAAAGGAAAACACAATCAAAAGTAGAGGAAGAGCAGCGATTGCAAAGCAAGACGAACTTCTGAGTTTTTGGAGAGTAAGGAAGTTCAGGTAAAAAGAGGTTTGCAATGGTTGTTCTTATTGGTTTGAGATTCAAAATGAGAATGAGATAAAAAAGAAGGTAGAAAAAGAGGGAAAAGTTTATATAGGCTGTTAAACAGTTCATATTGGATAATGGAAGAATGAGAACAACGGTTATGAATTAAGACCTTTCGTTTCAGTGTAGAAAAATGAGGCTCTTAAATTAGGATAATCATTACAAATTGTGATCAGTGTCCAGTTGAACATGGAGGGTAATGAGGCTATGACCTGACGAGATAGCTGAATTAGTGTTTTGATCAAAAAAGAAAAATCCATATCCAATTTTGAGCACGTGTTACTCCTTAAAGTGACGTGTCACTTTACAGAGTGGGGTTCATCTGAGTTAAAAGTAAGGTACATATATTTGGGCCTTCGTCGTATCTGAGTGTTGCAAGAATCAATAAGATTTATGAGGGAGCAATAAGGCATCATACACTGCAATTGTCATTAAAAGAGTGCATCGAGCACATCCAACAGACTTTTGAGCCAGAAAGTCTAAGACATTAAGGCCGAGTGTTAAAAAAGGATTCCAAGTGTTCTACCACATGTCCAAAGAGTCTAAACATTAATTGTAATCGTTCCAAATATTAGTAATTTTAGAGCAATTATGGGTATTAATTAACCATGATATCAAAACCAAAAGCATTTACGAGGCAGTTACAAACTTATAAAGACATAATGAAATACAAAGTCAATAAATGGTGGAGGAAGCTGAGAGGTAAGGGGACACAGATTCGAAATTATTATTCTCTAAACACATCATTTCATATCTCCGTGTACTGAATTGAGCATTGTAGTCTTTTTGGCAGGTAAACACTGGTGCTATAACACATTATTCATTTTCAGGCAGAGTGAAACAAAGTTCGGTAATGCGAAAAGTTGTAATCACACTTATCAAGAGGGTTTGATCCAATGGGCAAATTTTATTCAATTTTTTACTTTTTACTTTCTTCTATAAAAGTAAAAATTGAGGAGGCAATGTCTGAGCCATATGATTTTGTTGATTTTTTAGTGGTTGAGCTAGATTATATTGGGACAAAATTTTGTAAATTGTTAGCTGGAAAGTGAGACAATGGAATTTGTTGGTCTTAATGAGGAAGAATGTTTTTACTAAAATGTCAAGCTCGATTATATTGGAATGAAATTTTAAGATAAATGTAGGGCCTGAATATGTTGGGACAAAAATTTGGAAATGTTAGACTTAAATGAGTTTGGAAGAATTTGGATTACAGTAGAAGTCCAAAAATAAAATAGCGGATCTATCCAAAAAAACTTCCTTCCCAGAGGGTATTCTAATATTAAAAAGAGTTATAAATGTTATGATCTTCAATATCAAAAGGTACATGTAATAATAGATGTTTTATTTCATGAAGTAGAACCTTACTACCCGGAGAGAGTTTTTGAATCTTCTCTTTAAGTGAGAGTTGTAGCAAAGAGACTATGTTAAAGGGTGACGATATGTTTATTGAGTTAGAAGAAATAAATGAAAGGTTAGTGAAATTCGTAAGTATTAAGTCTGGCAGTGCTCCGCTGGATGAAAGTAGTGTTTCACTGAATGAATCTAGCTTAGGCAAGGAATCTGGAGGTCCCGAATATGGTGTTCCTAACATTTTTAAATTCAAACTTCATGAACCTTTATATTAGATAGTTAAATTTTTCGTGACTACTCCAAAAACTAAAGATTAAACTCAGAATATTCTTCTAAAGGTAATTCAAAACTCATTATTAATGAATCTAATCGTTTACATTTACCTGCAGAAGACATAGAACCCAAATATATATGAAGGACAAACAAAAATGTATCAAGGAAAAAATATGAATCTAAACTCAAAGCCAAGACTAAGTATCCAATTAGCAGACCATGTGTCTAGCCATAGGTTATTTGAATCTTTTCGCATTTACTGTTAATCAACTATCCTCTATGTCTATTCCTAGTAGTCTGCAAGATGCATTGACAGATCTGTAGTGGAGTGGAGGAGGATAGTGGAGTTGTAAGGTCAACTAAAGCAAAAACTGTTCACTGTAGATGAAAAACAAGAACCTTGGTCATTACCCTTTGAAGCTTTTTGGCACCGATGGTGAGAACCAACTTGTCGCTAATGAGCTCAACAAACATTGGTGAAGTTTCAAGTATAGATTGAGTTCAAACCTTTTATGAAACGGCCAAATCGAAGCTTAGACTCTCCACTAGTAGCTAGACCAACAAGTTTAGGTCCTCAAGGGATGGTTGGTTTAAGGTGAAATGTCGTCGGAAGGTTTGCCAAAGAAAATTGGTTTTGCAAGTATTGTTGCTAGTGCATAAGGCTAAACAGTGGGTAGTCAGACCTTGAAGTTATAGGGTGCTGATTGTTTGCTAGGTTTGGACATGGTGGGGTGGCAAGTATGGTGGCTGTCAGACAAAAGTTCGAGGCCATCACCATAGGTTTCTCCAAACCTTGAGCTTTTGTTTGACCGGTTCGGTCTCCAATTGGTTGCAATGCGTAGATCATTGTTCTAGCTACACAATGGTAAAAGACCAAGCTTTAACTTGCCAATATTCACAATAGGCAATTTGGGAATGGAGATGCCATAAAACTTACTAGTGGTGGTCAATAAAAACTATAGTCGTTGAAGATAAAAATAAAAAAATAAAACATATCTATTTTTATATATTTATAAAAAGATTACAAATAAAAAATAGTCCAAAGGTAAATCAAAGTGTTATGTAGGAGAGAGAATGTGAAATTCAAATGAATATTTAACGGTAGAGGCTGCAGCTATATCATTGAAAAATTATAACAGGTTGACTCGTTATGAATATGTTATTTTGACAGATCTTAACGGGTTGACTGGCAAAAACCCATTAGACCCATTATGGATCCATTAATCTTTAATTGCAATTTAGTAATTTAACTATAAAAAAACCTAAATATTTAAGTTTGTTAGTGTTTATTTTTAGTATGGACTATGCACTATAAATTAAGTATATTTTTCATTTTTAAAAAAAAATAAGTTTAACGTGTTAATAGCTACACGATAATTTCATGAACGGATTTGGATTTATATATTTTAACATGAAAGCTTAACGAGTTTGATTTGGATGAAAATTTTTTGACATGAACACGAATACCACATGACACAAACACGATATAACACACTGCTAGGTCTAACAATATGAACAGTTGGACTGAGGACATCTTCTTTTTTTTTAATACTTTAAACGCTTTTGATCCTATAATGGACTTGTTAGTGTTATAAAATTATCTTAAATATGTCTAATTATTATTTAAGTATAATTTCTTTAACAGACCAATAAATTTGAAGATTTTACCCCAGTTAGCTCTAATATATTTATTATTTCTTATGTCCATCAATTGCACCTTGTTTGGACCATATATTAATTTTTAAGAAAATTAATATTTATTTAAGCTTGATTTTGGAATAGCTTTGTCCCACATCATTTGGAGATGAAAATGCTTTGAAAATGACAAATTATAAATGTTTGGTTTGAAAAAATAAATTTGGCATCAGTCCCACATCGAAAGTGCAAGAAGTTAGTGAGCCACATTCTCCTATATAAATAGAGGCTTCACCAAATTTGAGAAGAGACTCGCGTATCCATACACACTAGAAAACATAGACTACTTAGTTTATTCTCGTTAGAATTTACTTCGAGTAGTCAAGTGTTTTAGTTGAAAATTTTAATTAAAAGTCCTTTTATCTGAAAGGAAATCTGTAACCTTTAATTATTTTGTTCTCATTAACTAATACAATCGTTTGATTTAAGTCTGATATTAATTGGTGCACATTTTATTTATTTCTTTGGATTGTCATAGGTTCGAAGTGGCACACCCGCACACTTGAGATGACTGATTGTTGAGTTTTACACCAACATATCTTTTGGCACGCTCGGTGGAACAAATTTTTTCGACTGAGAAAATGGTGCAGACTCGTTCCAAGAATCAGGAATCCAACAACCACGGCGGCATTAGCAGCCGAAACATGTCAGATGAGGATGGAATTGAAAGGGAAGCTGGCAAGGCTCCGGACACGACAGAGATGTCTACTCAGGATTCGATCCGCGAGCTGTCCCAGAAGATGGAAGCATACCAGAAGACCCAGCAGCAAACGTTGCAAGGAATCTTGGAATTATTGCGCCAGCAGGTGCAGACAACCCAAGCTACGTCGAATGGCGCAAGGTCAACTAACGGTCATAAGGAACAACACGCCAAGGACTGAGGCACCGGCCTTTCAGGCTGGGTCTAGTGGAAACGATGTAAAGGTTATGCCTGAACGGCAAGTACAACCTTACATTCTTCCACCGGCAAGGAACAATGTTCCTGCCGGGGGGCATGCTGATAACCAAGGCCAGACAATGAGGGATGGTCGGGAAGAACATTTGACACAAGCTTTTCAGACTGTACCCAACGTACATGGAGGGAGAGCGGATGTTCCGACATATGGAAACCTGCCGGCTCGGAACCAAGTTCAGGGCGGGGGGCATGCGGAGCATTTCGGACAAAACTACAGGAATGGACACTATGATGCCTACGCCTATCAAGCAGACTTTCACGCCTCGGCATGGAGGAATAGACCAAACTTGATGAACCACGGGCAAGGCATGGATCGTGAAGTCGTTGAGACTATCATCCAAGAGATGATGGGTCCTGCGTTCAAACGGACCGAACGTCCATCTTATAGGAGGCCATACCCCTATGCTTTCGACCGGATCGAATTTCCTAGGGGATTTAGGTTTCCTGACTTCACCCTTTTTTCAGGCGAGGAAAGACAATCCACCGTGGAGGACATAGGCCGTTTCACTATCCAATGCGGAGAAGCAGCAGCCAATGATTTCCTAAAGCTGCGACTATTTGCTAATTCTTTGACAGGTCCAGCTTTCACCTGGTACATCAACTTGCAGCCAAACTCAATCCACAGCTGGCAAGAATTGGAGCAAAAGTTCCACGAGCAGTTCTACAGGATTGAGCCGGAGATTTCCATGGCGGACTTATCACGCATGCGACAGATGGATGGAGAGTCGATGCAGTTATTCATAACCCGATTCAAGAAGACGAGGATCAGATGTCACTTGGACATACCGGAACGGGAATTCGTCAAGCTAGCACAAGGCGGATTAAGCTACAAGCTTCGAAAGAAGTTTGAGGGGACAGAATTTCACGACTTGTTCGAGTTGGTCTCTCGAGCCACTCGGTATGAAGGCATCTTGAAGGAGGAGTACCAGAGGAAGAACTCGTCTAGGGGGTCATACTATAAAGACCCGAATACTGAAATTCACGTCATAGAAGCTGACGACCAGGAAAGTGTAAAAGGAGCAGCTGAAATTAACACGGCAGAAGTGGTGGCCACCCGTCCGTATGTTTGTAAAGCTTTGGCTATACCGGCAAAGAACCAAAGAGTTTCTCAACTAGTGATGGACACGAGAAAGAATCGGCTCGAACCAGAGAAGGTCTACAGTTTCGACATCTCCAAAGCTGATCAATTTTTTGACTACCTGCTGGCTGACAATGTAATTAAATTGCCTGACAGCCATATCCTGCCAAAAGTTGAAGAGATGAAGAAGAAGCCATACTGCAAATGGCATGGTACGTGGTCGCATCAGACTATCAACTGCGTGGTCTTCAGGAATGCTATCCAGACGATGATTGACAAGCAAGCGTTAAAGTTTCCAGAAAAAGGAAAGGAGATAATGCAAGTGGATACCAACCATTTCCAATCAGCCGAAGCGAACATGGTTTCGGCCAACATTTCGGACCCAGAGTTAGGGTAGACTTGTGACAAATGTCATCTGGAGGAATTTGGAATAGAGATGTTAAGCTTAGAGGAGAGTATTCGGCCGAAAAGGCCGAATCTCTTTCTAAGGTGCTTTGTAATCGGTGCAAGCATGAGGTTGAGGACAAAGGAATAAAGCGTCCGGTTAGGATTCAAAAACTCGGCGTGACAAAACCACCAATGGAAAGTCACAACCATAACTTTGTTTTCCAACGACTGAGACCGAAGTCACAGAAAGGATCAAGGAAGCTGAAAATCGACACCATCAGGGGCAAGGTGAGCAAAAGCTTCAAGTCACTTTTTCCAGAAACCATTCGACAAGATTGGTTTCTCAGAAGATCGAGGAGCCAAAGACTATAAAGCCACATGCTATGGAGGTAGATCGATGGTATTGTGCAAGATATAAGCCCTATCATCTGTTTAACAAAATCCAAGAAATGTGGATGCAGCGCCAGTATGCTGAAAGTATGACAGCAGGTCGACCGGATAAGCAAAAAGATGGTACATTGCAAAAAGAGTTGGGTTCATATCTCGACGACCTGGATAGAATACTCGAGATCGCAGCTTTATCCAAGAAAGTTGGCATTTTATCTGGAGCTCCAGGAGAGAAGAAACCTGCAAAGAGATGGATCAGAAAGCAAAGTGCAGAACTCCAATCATGCTTAAAAGACATGGACAATAATTCAGTGAAAAAAGACATGGTTGCTTCTTCAGCCATCAAGTCATCAACTATCAAGTTTGGAACCATGGATGAAGTGATGGTCAACGCAGTCGTCGCCTTGCCTTTGTCATTTGGATTCTAGTTTCAATTGGCATGATAGATCAGAACGTCGTCCAACGGATGCAGATCGTATGTCAAATCAAACGCTGGAGGATATGATACTGGGGGGCAATGCCTTACAAAAGTAACATCTGCAAGTCAGAAAAGATTAGGCCAAAAAAAAAAAAAACTATACGGCCATTTGATGCAATTTTAGCCGGCCATGTTAGGCCGCTTTCAAGGCCGTGTCAAGAGAACTCGGCTAAACGCCAAAGTCAAAGACCAATATGTTCAATTCGATGTAATATGTGAATATAACAAAAAATAAGCAGGTCAAAAGACCGCTTGTCTATTAACTGTTAAATGATTTGCCGTGTCAGGGTGATCCGATATAAAGTTGAATTCACTGCTCTCAAAATCGGCTCTACGCGTTTGAGTCGTGACCATAATGTAAGAAGTCGGAGTNTCAAATCAAACGCTGGAGGATATGATACTGGGGGGCAATGCCTTGCAAAAGTAACATCTGCAAGTCAGAAAAGATTAGGCCAAAAAAAAAAAAAACTATACGGCCATTTGATGCAATTTTAGCTGGCCATGTTAGGCCGCTTTCAAGGCCTTGTCAAGAGAACTCGGCTAAACGCCAAAGTCAAAGACCAATATGTTCAATTCGATGTAATATGTGAATATAACAAAAAATAAGCAGGTCAAAAGACCGCTTGTCTATTAACTGTTAAATGATTTGCCGTGTCAGGGTGATCCGATATAAAGTTGAATTCACTGCTCTCAAAATCGGCTCTACGCGTTTGAGTCGTGACCATAATGTAAGAAGTCGGAGTAGGCAAAGAAAAAAAATATTTGGCATCAACAAATAAGTTGTCAAGACAATCCATGCAGATCCAAGCCCAAGTGCATGTTCGTCCGCGTCCATCCGAGTCCAGCTGCATATGTCTGTGTCAAGCCAAGTCCAGTTGAATGTCCGTTCGATGTCCTGCTGCATGTATGTCTGTGTCCGTCCGTGTCCGTCTGATGTCCAGCTGCATGTCTGTCTGTGTCCGTCCGTGTTCGTCCGATGTCCAACTACATCTATCTACGTCAAGCCCGCGTCCAAGCCTATTTGCGCCTCTCTAGTTGCACGTCCAAACACTGATAACCCCATGAGTCTTGGTATGCTTACAACTTAAAAAAAAAAAGTGCACGTCCAATTCAGCGCGTCCAGCCCATCTCAAATCCGCGGTGTCCAGCCCAGCTCCAGGTCAGTCCGAAGCTCGCATCAGGCCTGCATGCAATCCACATCCAGCCTGCCAGCACACCAAGCCCATGCACATCTGGTCATCCGCATACACAGTCAAGCCCAGCTGCGTCCAGCCCATCTCAAATCCGCGGTGTCCAGCCCAGCTTCGCGTCAATCCGAAGCCCGCCTCAGCTCCCTGTGCATCTCGAGCACGCATCAGCCCCGCAATCCATGTCCAGCCCAGCGGTCAGCGAAAGTCTAGCCCGCGCCCAACTGCAGATCCAAGTCTGTCCAGCCCACGTTTCCGCATGCAGCATCCAACACACGTCAACCCGCAACCCACAGCCCAGCCGCTGCTTCATTCAAGCCCAGCCGCAGTCAAGCCTATCTAGCCCATCCCTGTAGGTCCTCTTCTCCCCGCACCAGTTCATGCACACTGTTCACGCTGATGATAGTGTTGGTTTTTTTGTTTCCGCCACATCTCAGCCACCAAAATTTTTTATGACCTAAAGGACGAATCAGTCTCCCCCGGTGCCGCTACTGCGAACTCAACCGCACCACTACGAAACAAATGCCGCCGCTACGAATCCGCGTCGGCCCGCCACGGAATCAACCGAGCTGCTAAGCTCCGGGATGAGCCTCCACCATTGAAGCCGAGATAAGTCTCTCCCAAGCCGACACACCTTTGTTGCTTCGGTTTGGATTTGAGATGGAGTCTGTATAGAAACCAATGTTCATTTGCATGGATGCATGGCCGACAGAGGAATAAAAAAAAAAGAAAAAAGTTCGGTTTCGTTTACTTACTTGAAGATTGGTTTGACAGCTTGGAGCTCACTGTAAGGAAGAAGACAAGGTTATAGTTTGATAAAGGAAGTTCAGCAGATTGTACTAAAGAGAATTAGTAAAAAGCATACATAATTTAAAACAAATGGTGTCGGCTAGGTTGATAAAATATACATATATATATATGTATATTGTGCTTGAAATCTATGGAACGGAAAATGTGGCTTGGAAGTAAAAAAGGAAAAGAAACGGTGAAGATTTTGGAAAGAAGATCAATAATAAAGGATTGCTGAAATTGTGGGCAATGAGAAGCCAAATTTTGGAAAGGATTTTGGCCATAATTACTCAATTTTGGGTGCCATATTTTGGGCGGTCGCATGAATATATCATGGAAATCAAAATTAAAGGTGTTGCATGGACAAAATCTGGAATGGATGAATTGGCTCAAGGACTGGAGAGATGTAAACTGGTCAAATATTGCTTTGCAATTTTATTTATGTTAAACAAAATTACAAAGCAAGGGGGGCAATGTTTGGACCATATATTAATTTTTAAGAAAATTAATATTTATTTAAGCTTGATTTTGGAATAGCTTTGTCCCACATCATTTGGAGATGAAAATGCTTTGAAAATGACAAAGTATAAATGTTTGGTATGAAAAAATGGCATCAGTTCCACATCGAAAGTGCAAGGAGTTAGTGAGCCACATTCTCCTACATAAATAGAGGCTTTACCAACTTTGAGAAGAGACTGGCGCATCCACACACACCAGAAAACATAGACTACTTAGTTTATTCTCGTTAGATTTTCTTTGAGTAGTCAAGTGTTTTAGTTGAAAATTTTAATTAAAAGTCCTTTGATCTGAAAGGCAATCTGTAACCTTTAATTATTTTGTTCTCAATAATTAATACAATCGTTTGATTTAAGTCTGATATTAATTTGCGCACATTTTATTTATTTATTTGGACTGTCATAGGTTCGAAGTGGCATGCCCGCACACTTGAGACGACTGATTGTTAAGTCTTACACCAACACACCTTAAAATGAAGAAAAAAAAAAGTAATTTCATTCTAAATTGTAACACCTAGTTCAAATAGTATATATATATATATATTTGTGTACGAACAAAAACTAAAATAAGTATTCACAAAAATTAATTTAAAAACCAATAATGTTATCCTAAAATCTACTAGTCTTGATTTCTTTTTTCCGAATACACAAACATAATTTTTATATAATTAAAGTGGGAAATTATTTCATTACATTTACTATAATTGACATTTTATAATTATTTTATCAACTTTGATCATAATTTAGAATTACTATCCAAGTCTTAGTTTGGTCAGATTTGGTGCTAAAATTTTATTATATTTTCTTATCCATTTTATTACAAAGAATGTGAAACCTTGCAGAGCATATTGCAGTTGAAATTTATTTTCAATTGCCACTTTCAACCAATAACATGCATCCATCCATAATAAAACTTTTAGGGATTTCTTTCATATAATTAATTTTCATTGCAACAATAATAATAATTTTTAGCCAAAAATAAAATAAAAAAACTGCAAAAAAATAATAATAAAAAGTGCACAATTCCGAGGAAGCCCTCTCTGATCCTGAGCTATTTTTCATTGAAGCCTGGAGGGCATTTCGATTTGGATTTTGGGTCACGGCAAAAAATAGAAATATTATATTTTGTAGATACCACCAAGGAGGAATTCTTCTTGGAGTTTAGCGAAATTATAGAATAATATGAACCTGAAAAGAAAAACAAAGCAAAGAGGATGGTGAGTGACATTCATAAACCAATGGGAAAAGGGCAGTGAGACCAGCTGAGGACTTCCACCACCAGATCCTCCACCTTTACGTGTTTCCTTTATTTGCTAATAATTAATATATTTTTTTTTCTGAACACATAAGTGGCGAACTAGGAATTAATGAAGAATATTATCAAACAAAAGAAAGAAAAAATTCCATTGTTGAGAATTTTATGAGATCTGCGAGAATAAAAAAATAAGCAACAGAGAAAAGTGAAAACTTTTCGGTCTAAGAGAGAAAAGGAAAAGGTGCTCTCATGAAAAATAAAAAATGTATACAATTTAAAATTGATTGAATTTTAAAATTTTAAATATTTAAAAGTATACAATTTATTTTAAATTTTAAATTTTCAATATATTAAATTAAAATTTTATAAAAAACAAAAGAGAAATTTCACTACGCCAAAAATCTTAATCGGCGACACTAAATGGGCGACGATTTATAATTTTTTTTAAAATTTATAATGTAATTTAAATTTATTAAATTTTAAATTGATAGACAAAAAAAGCATGAAGAAAATATAAAAACACTAGTTTATGTGCAAAATTAGATAGAAAGAAAGAGAAAATGAGAAGAGAATAAAAAAAAGGGAAATACTGAGTTAGCCTGATGAAAAAGAAGAGAAAAACGATGAGGCCTAAAAACACATGTCGTTATATGAGAGGTAGGACGGACCAAATAGGACTGTAGGACACGCTTTTTCTCCTCGTGCTCCAACTAACCAATCAGTAAGCCACATGTGTTGATTAGCCAATTGTTTTTTTACTGCTGGGTGTTGCTTCATTAGTTGTGGTGTGGGTTACATTGAGCTAACCACATGCCCCTTCATGATGATGTGTTCATCAGCGGTGAGAAAGAATGCTAGCTTCCTGAGTGTGGTGGCTAGAAATGACAAAGGCAGTGTGATTGATGCTCACACTTTTAAGGTTGTCACCATTGATTCGGTGATTGCTGAATTATGGACAATTCATAAGGCCTTACTGGTTGGCATCCAGAATGGATGGAGGAATGTGCTGTGCAAATCGGATGCTAAGACCGCGATTGAGTGCATCAACAAAGGCAACTCTTCCAATCTCCACTGGTTGTCCAGCACCATTGTCAAGGAAATTAAATGTTTGTGTAACTCTTTTGACTATGTTGGTTTTAGTTGGTGTCCTAGAATCTGTAACAAGCTTGCTCATGCTATTGCCAAATGGGCAGCCTTTATTAATTTTTATGGTCTGATTCATGAGGACCTTTTTCCTCATGAGATATCTGACTTGGTAGTGCTTGAGCAAGGGTATATATCCCTTCTGCTTGAGCTGAGGCTGGTTTTTTTGTTTTGTGGTGTTTTTGGTCTGTTTGTATGCCCTGGTTTTGGTTCCTTAATGGATCTTTCTTCTTTAGCAAAAAAAAAAAAAAACCCATAATTGTCTCTTTAATTATTCTTGGAATGGAGAAAATAGAATAAAAAACCAAAATCTCAGAAAAAGGTAAATTTGGCTAGAAGGATATTAGTATGTTTGCAACTTTATCAAAGTGCCATTCTATTTTTTTTTTTTTTTTTGCATTTTGCTCTATGAACTATGTTTTTCTTCGCAAATTGTACCATATTTTAATTTTATCTAACAAAATAGGTCAAGTAGGCTGCACATGACCAATTTTCAAGGGTAAAATTATCCATCAACTGTGGATGGCTCTCTTCTCATTGAAGACACCGCATTTCTCTTTGTTAATCGCAGCTCTGAGCTTCAATGGGGCTTTTTCTTTTGCTGGTCTACCCAACAGATCTCTGGCTCTTTATTTTCTCACACTGGAAGGATTAGAAAACTTAGAACACTAGAACTTGCAAAAAATAAAACAAACTGAAATCTCTCCCACTTTATTAATCCATCTTTTATTCTGGTATCGCAAAGAAGCCAAAAAAGAGCGAGCTTTTAAAGATTTTCGGCTCAAAATTATGGGTTTAGCTTCTTCAGTTATGTAGATAATTATAATTGATATTGCTTTTTAGAAAGAAAAAAAAATCAAGTTGGGAGAAATGAGATCCAAAGACGAACAAGTACGTAAAACGTCTTTGATAAGTCAGTGGGCTTTACTGGGAAATGGTTTTTCTGAATCGTTTTTGGTTTTAGCTTGATAATAAAGAATCTATTATGATAATTTTAAAATAATTATTTTATTTGATATAATTAAATTATTGATAAGATAAAATCAGAATAATAATAGTTATATATGTTAAATTTTTATTTTAAATGAGAATATCAATTGGTTTGAATTTTTATTATTTATATCTATGAATTTTAAAAAGACATAGTAAGATTCAACTTTATTATGAGAAAATGAGTAACAATCAGAGAGTAAAATATTAAAAAAAATATTAATTCTTTAATATTTTGAATTTTTTTCCTAAGACACATAGAGTCCACACATTATTGTATTATTCGAGAATAGTTTTAGAAGATCTAGCATATCTGATGACAGATCTCAGTAGCAGATCTGGTAGTGGATTGTAGATTATGTAGTAGATCGGGTGATAGTTTGTAGATCTGGGTGCAAATCGTCTATATGGTAGATTCGTTATTCTATGCATCAAATCTAAAAAGTCATATTATTTTATGGGTGCGAAGTATTTTTTTTTTATATATATTTTATAATATGATTTAGTTACATATTAGTCATATGAGTTTATATTTAGGCTTCTGTAATATAATTTTTTTTCCAACAATTGGTATAAGAGCCTCTCATATTATTATATGTTGAATTTAGATTATGAAACATGATATAATGTATGTTTAGATACATGACACCTAGTATGTTAGAAATATTATATATAATTTTTATTCATAATAGTTATTTATATTGATGAATTATTGTAGCCTTAATTCATAGTTAGATGCTTGGTTATATTTTTTTTTGGATTTGTAACACTATGGCTAATCAATTATCACGTTTCCTCTCTGACTTTAATTTATTTACCTTTTCTTTATTTATTTTGAAAATGATGTAAAATTGTAAAAATACAAACCAATAAAACTGTGTTACCTATACTTTTTGGACAATGGACAAAAAGTAGACGTAGAGACGAAAAGAACGGGTGGTGACAGGTCATCAAAAACCTCCGGACGCGCCTATACGCAGCATAAAAAATTTCTGCGAGTGGAAATCACTCTCTTCTCTTCTTAAGGCTCGTGAGAGTGCATTAACCGTTGAATTGCCTTGATATTTTGACTGTAGCTTCCTCTGCGAGTTCTTGACATGCCTACAATTTCACAACGATCAGATGTTTCCATGGAAGTTAGGGACAATTTCGAGGGCGAAGGTCAGTATTTGACTGGTTTGGTTTTTAGTCTTTTGGGCTTAATCCTTAGATAGCCAATTTTTAACTTGGCCCACAATCCATGAAAAACTATGACCAGCATAATGGATTGGGCCAAATTTTATTTTTTGGGCTTGTAATTTTATTATATTTTTTCAGGTAACCATGGATTATGGCTGGTTATTTATTAAAAAATTTTATGGATGGTTTAATTATATGTTATTAATATTTTTTATATGATGACATATCATATTGACTAGATGGTGCCATATTAATTTGCATTAGTTAATGTGCTTAATAATTATTATGATTTTGTATCTAAATTAATAATTATCATTATTTTTTGAATAATACTTTAGAAAATTAAAATCCCAATATGTTTTTAAGAATATTGAATGTATGAAGGTTTTTATTAAAAAATCTAAGGGCTCCATTGTGAGTTCAATAATAAAATGATCATATGATGCCTAGACAGATAAGGTTGTTCGGCCCAACGTCAACAATTCTTGGATATTAAAGGTAATTTTGAAAACTAAACAATGGTTTAACATTCAAACTTGATCGAATTATTAGTCTCCTAACGAGGCTATGTTAATTTTATCAAGAGCCCAAAGTTATTAAAAACTAATCTAATTAAAAAGAATCAATTTGAATGGAATTTAAATTTATTGTCAGAGAAGGTGATATCTAAGGAGATTGGAACTTAAGTATGTTTGTTTGTGACACTGCAATCTTTCCTAAGAATTTACCTAGTAGGATACTTTTTTATTCTATGTTCAAATTTAGTTTATTATAAATGTCTTGCCTAACGTAAGTGTTTATAATGGAAGCTAAATTATTGTTTTTTCAATAAGCATAAATTATTTTTTGGGATTAAGTAAAAGTATGTTTATTGAGTTTACTTTCTTCTAATATAAGTGGTCAAAAAATTTCAAAAAAAAAAAAAACAACTTTTAACCCTTTAGCCATTATTTTGAGCCAAAAATCCATGGATGGAAATAATTACAGTGATTGAAAAACTAATATGTTTATTGTGCTGAAATATGAAAAAATTAAATATGTCCTTACCACTCCTAAACCTACCATACCTTCAGCAAATGCGAAGGCTCAAGTGAAGAAGGACTATTCCAACGGGCAAAAGGCGGATACTACAATTTATTGCAATATCCAAGCTAATATTACTAAATATTTGATGCCTCATATTAAGAATTTTGAGAGTGAGACATCAATGCTTCATGCTCTTGATGTGACATTTGCTTAATCAAACTGTGCTTTAAGGCAATCTGCTTTGGAGGCTCTAACTAGCGCGCAGATGACTGGAGGAAATGTACGGGATCATTGTCTGAAAATGATGGCAAACTTCAGTCAAGTTGAGATTATGGAGATTAAGCTGGATCAAAGATCCCACTAGAATTGGTGCATACATGAATACTCAAGATATTGATATGTTTACCTAATGCGCTAAAAGTCTAAAACTTTATCAAAATTCCATGAGTCTGAGGCAGAAAATCAATTAGGATTTCATATAAAATACATGGGTTTGACCGAAATGATGAATACTTATCTGGAGAGTTCAAGTTTTACTTACTCAAGATGGGATAGTTTCTTAACTGTCAGCCCCTGAAACACTTAGCAAAACGGAGTTGCAGAAAAAAAAAAATCTTCTAGAAATGGTGAGATCTATGTTCAGTTACTCATCTCTACCTAAATCATTTTTGGGGATATGCCTTAGAAATAGCAGTGTATCTTTTAAACTTAGTTCTTTGTTCATAAGACACTCATAAAATTACATAAAGAGCGAAAGCCCAGTTTAAGCCATATTCGGATTTGGAGTGCTTTTGCACATGTCTATAGAAAAGAACTCCATAAGTTGAAATCTCGTACAAAAGTGTGCATGTTTGTTGGTTACCCTAAAGGAACAAGAGGTGAGCTTTTTTTATACTTCCTCAAATAAGAAAGTTTTTGTGAGTACACATGCAACTTTTTTAGAGGAAGACTATATAAACAGTTTCAAATTCAATAGTAAAATAATTCTTGAAGAGCTTGCCTCAGCTTAAGAACAAGTTGAATCATTGCAGTTTTTCCCTGTTGCCCCATTGATGCCTATGCATGTTCAAAGAAGAAAAAATGTACCCGAAGGTGAACGAGCACAAGTAGAACCAGTAGAACAACAAGAAACAATGGAATATCAAGAACCAGTACAGGTGGAACCTACACTAATACAAACTCTAGCACAAAACAATGAACATGATCTTCCTATAAATGCACAACCACGACTTGTGTAGCTTTGTCGTAGTGAGAGAATAAGGCACAAGTTGACGATATATGTCTTGCTAGGCGAATCTTACCGAAGATGATCCCATTAATTATAATGAGGTACTAGAAGATGTGGATGCAAAAGAGTGGCAAAAAAAAATGGACGGGATATAGAATCTATGTATTTAAACTCTGTCTGGTCTCTTATAGAAGCAACCAAAAGGGTAAAATCTATAGGGTACAAGTGGATCTACAAGAGAAAAAGAGGATTAGATGGGAATTTATAACCTTTCAAAGTTAGATTGGTGGTGAAAGGCTATACCCAAAAAGAGGGGATAGATTACAAAGAAATGTTTTTTACCGGTAGCCATGCTTACATCTATATGGGTTCTTTTTGTCATAGCATAAAAAATTGATTATGAGATTTGGCAAATGGATGTAAAAACAGAATTTTTGAATGACAATTTATAGCCAAAGGCCAAGAACACATGATATGCAAGTTGTAAAGGTCAATTTATGGGTTTAAGCAAGTATCCAGGTCGTGGAAGATTAAGTTTGATCAAGCCATTAATTCAATAGGTTTTGAGAAGAGTCCTAATAAACCTTGTGTTTATAAAAGGATCCAAGGTGAAATTTTTTTTTCATAGTTCTTTACGTTGATGACCTTTTATTGATTAGAAATGATAAAAATGTGTTGTCAAGTGTAAAAGAATGGTTGCACAAGCAATTCGATATGAAAGATTTAGGAGAAGTTCCCAAAGAACATAATTGTTAGAGGGTTGGATCACTATCCAGTTGAGCTTTTCTTTGATTTGCTACATTTAATGCTTGAGCAAGCATCTCCATAGTTTGTTGCATTGTAGGCTGAGCAACTTGTTCCTGCTGAGAATTGTGTATGTCTTTCAAATCTCTTTATGGACCAATGTTGAATTCTTATTCTTGTGGTGCCTCAAGCACTCTAATATGAGGTCTACCACATCGTCTCGTGAATATGATTCTACAAAACAAACATATTTTTTAATTCACTCCCAAACAACTAAATTCAATTTATCATCAATCACAAAACCTTTTAATACTATACACCAACTTCACAATCTTACTACCATTTTTTTATAACACTAATCTGATACCAAATTGACAGGACCATGCTTTCTAAGTCCTGTTTGCAGGAATTAATCAACTGATTAAGCCTCTAAGAAGTCAACAACCACCTTAGTCACAAAAACCTCAACTAAAACTCCTAGTTTGCCAAAAAAACTGAACAAAAATTTTGCCAGAGTTTGGTATGTTTTTATGAGATTTTCCATATTAAATACATGTACCTGTAAGTTGAAAAATGTCTCTACAATATTTCCAACTCACCAAACTCTATCATACTTAAGTAAATTCCACTGTAGGACTTCAATATACATAATATCAAAGATATATATAAAATTCAATTACATGTTGTCTTACTAACATACTACAGTTTTACAACATAACTAGCACATAATCTTATATACTCTAAGCACACTAATGCTTCATATAAGTCATTCCTCCTCCACTTACCATTATCAAGAGCATTGCTAACAGTCCAAGAACTACCTGAAATGTATTTTAAATTTCTTGGAGGGGTGGTATTTCCATATTTAATGAGTATGAATTATAATAAGATAATAATAGTATATCCATACATATATCTATACGGAAATTTGATTTTATATGCAATTCATTTCTAAATAATTCACCTTCTCAATTCCACAATATTTATATAAATAAAGTATTTAAATTACTTTATTTATGACAAATGTGCTATGGAATACAAAATAGCTCACATAATTAACAAAGAAATAATTATATATGAGGGATATCCCAGTAAAAAGCCATAAAATATATATATAGGAACAAATCATTATATATTGGGCAGGTAAGCTAACCATTGAAATCTCAGTGAAAAGCCACAAGACGTATATGTGAACTAATCAACATACACTGGGCATGTAATAACCAATTCTCTAAAAATCATTGTCTCTTCATATATTCATAAAATATATAAAATTTCATATTTTTGACAATTCCAACTTGGCGGCATAAACCATCACCCAAGTAAAGATATCAATCATATCTCATTATATCACATCATAATTAACTTCACTACTTGGCGGCATAACATGTCGCCCAAGTAGGATTTAGCAACATACCTTCAGTCCATCATCCTTTCATTCTTCTTCATATCACCTCCATATCCTTGCTATTCATTTCCATTTGCAAGTTAATAACATTCACATAGTTTACTTGAAATCATCAAATAAAATATTCTTTTAACATGTTAGATTTATCTTTATATACATGTTTTAATTTCTCTTCATTACTTAGTATTCTAATTAACTAATCAACTCGCATTAGTTCTGTTTACTCAATTTTTTTATACTACATTAATTATCTTGTCTACAACTATATTACTTAAAGTAAATTTTCTAAATAATATAGGCTTATTTGTTATATTCATTCCCACATGATTTCTAAAGGTTAACATCTTAATCCTACATTTAAACTTCATCAAGTTAATTTGAACTTATTTCTATATACTTAAACCTTTTAACAAAACTCAAAATTTTCCAATTATATACATAATCAAATCCTCCACATTTCTTCCAAATCTCTTAACCATTATTTATTATTGACTAGTTTAATTACAATTCCTAACATATTACAAAATTCTCATCAAAACCCTATATAACAATCCACAATTTTACTCATTTCCCCCTTTAAATTCTAGATTATAAAAATCCATCATTATGTAATAGAAACAAGTATAGAAAACATGCTTACCTTCAAATAGGAGCCAAAATACACAAATTTTCCAAAAATATGAAAATTCCCTTTGTGTCTTTTATTGACAACTCTTTAATCTAGCTCACTAAAGTTACACTCAAGGCTTGGATTTTGTAATGGGTGTGGGATGAAGCTTTTGGTACAAAGATTCCTGTGAGAAGTGGCTAGAATTTTTCAAATTCCAGTCAACTCAGAAATTCGGCAGCCTCTAAATCTCACACTTAGAATGGTTTTAAGCTAAAAGTAACATCATCAAAGTGTTTAGAAGACTTAAGGGTAATCTTTTTGCAAAAATTTGAAGAAAATTAAAATTTTTCTCCCTAAGAAGTAACCAGCCAGCAACAGTGGAGAAATGAGAGATGTGTGTATGAAGGAAGAGGAAGAAGACTACTTTAAATAACTTTTACCCTTATTTTTCAATTTTACCCTTATTCCCATTCATTTTCTCTTTTAAACTCAAGGGCATAATAGTCATTTTAGCTCATTTTGTTTTTTTTAAAAAAAATATTAATTCACCAATTCTAACTCTAAATTTTAAATATTCTTAGATTAAATCCTAAGACTAAATTAAAATCGTAGGAGCCAGGGTGTTACATGCCACATGTCAACCCCAATAAAATTCAAAGTCCAAATGTGCCAATATCTCGATATAATAAGATAAACCATAACTTCGTATTTGCCTATGAATTTTAATATTTATATCAAATTATCATTTCTTTGGCAACACAGCAATGATGAAGCTTTTACCCACACAAAAAAAATTAGCAATGAGGAAGCAGTAGTCTCATTGCCTATAATGTATTGCGTGAGTTTGGTTCACTGGATAGTTACATTGGATTGCATTATAAAATACATATTCTATGTTATTCAATGTTTGGGATAATTTTAAAACAAAAAAGTATGTGGAGAAAATTTAATGCTAAGGGTTGAAAATCCTATATAAAAAAGATGAAATGAATCTAAAAGAGGTTGGGTTTATATTAAACAGTGTGGGAAGAGAACAATACATTCAACAAAATAATAAAATAATATAATATAAAATATATAAAATGGTTATGTATAAATTATTGTATTTTACAATTATTATTTTTTAGCTAAATTATAAAAGACTACATAATTAATAACATAAGATATTTATTTTATTGTATTAATTTTTTTAAAAATTAATACAAATTGTGCTCAAAAGACAATACAATAACAATACATGCTAAAATAATTATGCACCAAAATGATACATATTAGTACAATGTAAGCTAATACAGTACATACTAATAGAATATAAGATGATACATTACATGCTAGTACAATCTAGCATACCAACCATACCCGATAAATCTATTCAATAACTCCCAACCACTCCCTTAAAAAATTAACTATTAAGACAAAACAATCTCCATATTCTGGTGAAAACTTGCCGAGAAATGATTTAGAAAAGTTAAAGAAAATAAGGCATCAATGTGAAATGATGTATTACTTTTTGACATTGAAATCAGATAAAATCATTTTTAAAAAGTGCATGAAAAAGAAATGAGCTGAAAATGTGAAAGAAAATAAGGTACCAATGAGTTACTGCCTTTTTGATATAATACTTTTCGACATTCAAATTTGATAAAATCATTTTTAAAAGTGTATAAAAAGGAAATGACTTGAAAATGTGATAGAAAATAAGGCATCAATCTATTACTGGTTTATTACTTTTCGACGTTCAAATCAAATAATTTTATTTTTTTAAAGTTTATGAAAATATAAAATGAAGGTGGCATACTTTTTAATTAAAATTTATGTTTCTATTTATAGACACCTTCACCTTTAGAGTTTTCCTATGCCACATGCCAAGGTTTTATAAAACCCTAATTGCTTTGCACTTCTACATGATTTTGATATGGATCCTTCGTAACAATGTATATGCCCATAAGATCTTTCTTAAGGTAACAATATTTGTAAGTCAATGAGAAAGCTTTGTGTTCTATGGCATATGCTCAGAGCTAGATCCTTTATGATCATGTGTTGATACTAGTTGTGATGCTATGGACTCTCATCGAAAATGGACAAGGAAAGGTCATCACGGACACTCTTTGGGGTGAAACAGTAAAGACCAACCTTGAGAACTAGACACCTTTTGGGGTGACGAAGATCCATTTATTCTATGTTTTTCTTTTATCTTTTTCCATATTTTTAGGCTATTAGTTTTCTTTGTAAAACAAGATTTGCTAGCTATAGTTACTTCTGTTTAGTGCTTTTGTGGTTTTTATTTTTATCGAGAGTTTATAGAACAAGGTACCAAAAATCTAGTTGTCCCTCAGTTGTTTGTCTCTGAGACCACATCAAGAGAATGAACAAGTCCTGACAGATAGAGTTTTCATTGGAGAACTTTTATCTACTATGTAGTTTAAAAGGTTTACACTTTTGGATATTATAACGAAGACTTGGAAGTTATAGCAACAAGTTCAAATAAAGAAGATTGAAAAAAACATTTTCAAATTCCAGTTTGGAAGTAGAGAGGACAAAGAGACAATCTTCAAAAGGAGACCTTGGTCTTTTAATGGGGTCCATATGATAAAAAAAAAATGGGAGACGAACACGGGACGTCTTGAAATTTCCTTTACTTTTTTCTACAGATCCATGGTCTACCACTGGTTCTTTTACATGAAAAGACTACAGCGAATATTGGCAATGAAGTTAGAATAGCTCACAAGGATTTCATTAATAGAAAGTGTGTTGTACTTCAAAGGTTTTTGAAGGTGAAAGGGATATTGATATGAGAAATCATTTCCCCTTAAATTTTCTATGAGTGCCCAAATGATGGAGCATTATGGATTCAGTTTAAATTTGAGTGTCTACTCGATTTTTGCTACAAATACGGTTTACTAGGTCATATCATTGGAAAATGTTTGTTTGGAAAGCTTGCGATGACCACAACAAAAAATAGAGTTTCTGCCAGGTTATATTGTCCTTAGGTCCGAGCTGAAAGTGCCGAGAGTCTCATTTTCATCAACCCAGCAGAGAAGAATGATCAGAAAATTTTAAAGGATAATGTTGATGGTCATAGCAAAGTGTTGATTTCGAATGTTGACGATTATATTCAATAGAAGAGAGGACGAGTACGGTGTCAAGTCAAGATTTTCAGACAATTGAGGAGGTGTGCCTCTACATGCCCTCTCCTTTTTCAACCTACCCCCTTGACATTCCTAACTTAGAATTACAGGGGGCTCTATAACCCAAACACAATTAGGGTGATGCAAAGTTTGGTAGGCAAGCATAAACCTCAAATGATTTTTTTATGGAAACAAATGGGTGAAAAAATAAAATAGAAAGGTTAAGTATCAAATTGGGATTGACGAATTGTGAAATTATGAAAGCAATAGTATTTGCAGGTGGTTTGGCCTTGATATGGAATGATAAAATTGTTATGAGATGCTTGTGGAAAGATGATAGAATAATCTGCTACGAGGTTGAGAGAGATGAGGGCATGGAAAAATTGAGATTTACGGCTTATGGCCCTCCATACTATAAAGAAAAAGTCAATTTTTAGAATCATCTGGAAAATAAAGTTATGGAGCCATTTGTTCCTTGGATTTTAATGGGAGACTAAATGAAGTGGTGAATGATATAGAGAAATCAGGGGGCCAGACTGCTAACGG
Organism: Ochetophila trinervis; assembly: GCA_003254975.1. NCBI lineage: Eukaryota > Viridiplantae > Streptophyta > Magnoliopsida > Rosales > Rhamnaceae > Ochetophila > Ochetophila trinervis. The sequence goes on from QANX01000448.1 coordinate 72,687, forward strand.
AAGGAAGTTATACCTTCGTCACTTTGTACATTCCACTAATGGGGTTGATTTAGACTTCAAAGGGAGGTGATTTACTTAGGATTTCCAAAAAGCAAGTGTTGAATATCTAGTCGCAAAGGAATCCAATCATTGCCCACTTTTGCTAAAACTACGACCTTTTCACTTTTTAAAAGCTTGGATTTTGGACAATATGAACTTCGAGGTAGTTGGGCAAGCTTGGAATATGGAAACTCGGGTGGGGATGGAGGCTCTTAAGATATGCAGGAGAACTTCATTCGACTACTAGAGCTTTGAAACTTTGGAATTAGAAGCTTGCTCAACATCGTATAAAATCTTTGCAAGATGAATTGGACCAAGTGACAAAAAGAGATAAACATAAAATAATAGAATGTAGTATGAAGGATCAAAGGTTGATGTAGGAGAGAATTCATCGCCTAAAGTCTTAGGAAGTGTGGCTGAAAAACAAGGACAAAAATATAATTTTTTTCCATACAAGCACTATTTGAGACATCAGATGAACTTTATTGGAGTTGTGAAGCATGGGTAGGAATGATTAAGGTTTGTGACCAAATTGGGATACTTTTCATACAGGAATTTGAATCCTTGTATAGCTCAAGCTTGCCTGAGTTACCTCAAAACTTCTCTGACCTCTTTGAAATGCAAATTATAGATAGTGAAAACTCTTCTTTCAAGGCAGAACCTTCAATTGAGAAAATAAAGTAATGTGTGGAACTTACACCTTCTCAAAGCCTCATGGCCAAATGGCTATTTTGGTATTTTCTACATAAAATATTGGAATATTGTCCAAGACCAACTCGTGAGCTTCGTCAAAGAGGTTTTTCGTACATGCCACTTGAGAGGTGGTATCAATATGATGTTCATCATTCTCATCCTTAAGGTGGCGAAGGTGCAAACTATTAATCAATTTAGACCAATCAGCATTTGTAATTTCATTTACAAGGTGATTGGAAAAATAATTGTCACAAGACTAAGTAAGATCATTCTAAGGGTAATCTTCCCTAATCAAAGAGCTTTTGTTTAGGGCTGGTGGATAGAAAAAAATTTAGTCATTGCTCAAATTTTAGTTCATAAAATCAAAAAGCACAAGAGTAAGAATGGTCTGATACTACTAAAAATGGATATGCATAAAGCATATGACAGACTGGAATGGTGTTTAATTTATAAGGCCTTGAATACCAAAGTTTTCTCAAGAATTCAGGCTTTTGATTTTCTCTTGCATTAGTTCGGTAGAGTACTTACTCCTCCTAAAGGGTGGCAAGTTTGGTGTGATGAACCCACAGCGGGGGCTCAAGCAAAGGGTCTTTCTTTTTATTTTAAGTGCTGAAATATTTCAAGACTTTTGTGCAGAGAGAAAGAGGAATGAAGACTCCACGATATCAAAATTAGTAGAGTGGTGCCTTTCATTAACCATTTACTATACGCAAGTCTTTTACTATACGCAAAAGACTTGATGATTTTCTGCTGGATAAACTAGAGAAATGCAATCAATAGTGCACCTGGTCCGGCTAGGAGGTTAATGGGGACAAATGCCAAATTCTTTTTTCTCCAAATATTCCTTCTTAAATGAATAGAAGCATTAAGCAGGACCTTGGTTTAAAAAGAAGTGAGCATTGTGGCCATCTATATAGGCAATACTTTTGTTATGGGTAGAAACAAGAATAAAAGAATTTGGAAAGCTAAGCGGTTGAATACAGACAAGGCTTGATAGTTAGCAAAGAAAGATTTAGTCTAAAGCGAGGAACACCACATTAATCAAGAATGTACTTTTGATCATCCCACTTATTCTATGTCGATGTTTAAGCTACCTTAACATGTTTGCAGTGAAATGGATAAAATGGTAAGGAGATTTTGGTAGGGTGCATGTGGCAATAAGAGGCGGTTTCTAGCCCTAAAAAGCTGGTATCATATCTGTCAACCAAAAAAAAAGGTCTTGGTTTTAGAAAATTCAACATCAACACTACTCTCCTTGCTAAACTAGGTCAAAAGCTACAGCTTGTCAGCAAAGGCCTTACAAACTAAATATCTAAAGGGTGCTTCCTATTTTGACTATGTCTGAAGGACTAATGGGTGTGGAATGGAATTTTGAGTGCTAGAGATGTGGCTTTTAAAGGGGGTTATTTGAGCTTAGGTAATGGTTTGAAAGTTGACCCGTGGAAGGATCCATGGATTCTACAGAAGACATACTTCATATTTAATGGCCTGGTGTAGATAGGGATGATAAGCTTTTGTAGATGGGAAGTAATTATGGTGTTTTTCAGCTAAAAGCTATCATATTATGGAAAAACAAAATGATTTAACCCTTTTATTGAAGGTTTATGAAGGAATATATGAAAGGCTCGAGCCTCGGAAAGGCATAGTGTTCATTTGGCAACATGGTATTAATGCCTTCCTTACAAAGCAAATCCAAATATTAAGGAATTAACAATCTTCTTGTATTCCTTGTGGAGGGGGAGAGGAGACCTTGATGCATTTTTTTCGGGTCGGTCCCGTTAGCCGATTGATAGCTTTTGCAAGCAGATGGTCTATAAGATAAGAAGATTTTGGGGGAGCTGGTTGGGAATATAGTGGTTGAAAGGGAGCCTAGCTCCCCCAATCAATACCAAGATGGAGAAAGAAACTTTGGTCCTCATTTTGATTGTGTTGTTGTGTTCTGTGTGGAATCTGAGGAATAATAATGTCTTTGAATATCCTGTGGATGTGCTTGGAACTGTAAAAGTTTGGGAAGATCGCATTGATGAATGTATGTCGGTGGTGGAGACAAAGAGCTCTAAGGAGTCTTCAAAGCGTGAGGAAAGATGGGAACCCCTTCATCAAGCCAATTGTTGATTAATGTTGATGCACAGTGAGGGAGGAGGGAAATGATTTGGCATTTTTTGTCAAGGATTGTTTTGTATCTACCATTTCCATGGCCTTTAAATGCGAAGCAAGAATGGAGGTTGAGATAAATGAGAGGAAAGCCTTAGTTTGTGCGTCAAGGATGGTAGTTTTACATAACTGGAGGAACATTAGTTTGAAAAGTGATGCTAAAACAATTGTAAATATGATAAACTCCCCGAGTGCCGACTAGTTGGGAAGCTAGACTTGATTTGCTTTTGTTGAGTCATCAATTTAATGATTTGGGATGGTTCATTAGTTGGACGCCTAGATCTTGTACTAACGTTGTTGACCTCATTGCTAAGTATGCTTTGCATAATGTTTTTTTTCCTTCATTTTTTTTCTAACCCTACATAAAGGGACCTACCCTTTGAGCTTATTAATTGTCTAAGGTTACAAGAATATGAGGTTGTTGTACTTTGGCCTTTGTGCCTTGTTTTGTGCTCAATGCAATGACCATTTACCAAAAAAGAAAACATGAAACTATCTGATTGGCATAATAAAAATACAGGGTCTAGTCTGTAATATAGTTAATACCTTTATTATCTTCAATCGATTGTATTGGTTCCAGCTAGAAATTTGAGTGTCAATAAAATATCCCACACATAGCTCATGCTTTATAAATTTTTTTACTAATTACGTAGATACCAAGCAAGATTTGAAAAAAAAAATTGTTGACAAAATTTATTTGAAATTTTCATTTCTCCAATAGAATCAATAGGATATTTGAGTGTCAAAAAAATAAAGTTGGTAAAATTTCAGTCAAACTTCGAATATTTTTGAGAAAATTTATATATGTTTTTATTTCTATGCCAATTCCATCACAATTAGGTCAAATTTTTTATAATATTAATTGATATTTTTGAAATTTCCACTAAAACTTCTATAAAATTTTAGAAATATCTATGAAATTACACAACTACAAAAAACAACATACACAACGCATACAAAACATCTTCTTAAGGCCATAATGCAACGGTTTGAAATTGTCGCAGTATCCATTGTTGTATAAAGTTGGGTTCTAATGAGACACACTAAAATCATTGCAAAAGACATTATTTTAGACATAGATTGTCATTGCATTAAACATGTGCATGACAAGGATTCCACAAGGCAATAGAACTAAATAAGACACGCTGAAAATGTTGTATATAGTTTGTGACATGGGAACCCACGTGGCATTCAGATTAAGTAAGATATGCATAAAACGTTGTATTTACTCAAATGTGACATACTCTAAGCGCCGTATATACATAATATATATTTATAATATGCAATTATTATTTAATATTTATTGTTTACCCAGATGTACCTAATTTAATTTTAGTTTATTTCATCAATTTATTTTATATCCAAATTTAATTATTTTTGAAAATGAATAATAAATAGATTAATAATATGCAATTAAAATTCTCAAACATGTAACTATAACAAAAAATTATATAAAATATTACATAACTATTTATATTACACCAATAATAACTATTATCTTACTATAAAATCATGCTCAGACAATAATTTTGAAGGATGAATTCTTTCTATTACATATGAACCTCATTCTTCTCTAAATTCATCTACATAGTCTTATATCCAAATGGTGCTAGCAAACTGTGTAGGTAAATAAAATATAATGCATTACATATATTTGAAAAAAAAGGAATATAATTATAAATAAAAATATTAAAAAATAATAAGAAAATTAACTTACAAAGTTATGGAAGAGTTTTGGTGTTACTTGTCCTTCAAAGTTTATATTTCCCTCATCATCATACATACATAGTATGCAAATTCATTGTATCCCAGTTTAGAAAGGACCCTAAAATTAATATATATGAAAATAACATTGATGATAATATTTAAATATTGAAGTGCAATATACAAATTAACATTTATTATCTTTGTACTTAGCCAAACGAAATTATTTTTTTCGATCTTCTCATTTTTGCTCTTTGCCATATAAATTTGAACTAATTAAAATATTTAATTTAATTAATAAATAAGAATATTTTTTTAACTGAAATAACTCACCTATTTATCAGTTTCCTAAAATTAGAATGGACATCTTGATGAATGGAATTATAGAACCAAGAAAATCCGTCAAATGGACTAACAACGTCGAGCATCCAATGAGCACTGATATAAAAAGTAGTTTGTAAAAAACATAATTATTAATATGCTACCAAACTAATTAAATTCATTTAAAGCACATACTCATCATGATATGAATTAACCATTTTTTTTTTTTTTGNACCATATATTTTTTTTTTGTCGAAAACACTTTTCCATGTTTTCCAAATGTTCTCAGCACCTCTCTTGCCTTTTCTATTGCAATCTTTCTTGGATCAATAAAGCCAAAAAGTAAAATTGTTCCAATTTTTTGCATCTTTTCATATAAGAACCTAGAATAAACAAGCTAGAAACCAACATATATATTAGCTAAAAATATTAATATTTACATAACTAAAAAGGAAAATTAATCAAAATATATAATTCCCTTATATACAATAAGATAGAATGTATAGTAAGGTCATGCATATGACATAATGCATGAATGTGCTCGTGGGTCAACATCGCATGTGTTCCATTGCCGACAATGGCCTTCCCCAACCTTACTTTGAAGCCAAAATCTGGGTCTTTGATGTAACACCCTGTACCAAGAAAATATAATAAAATTTTCAAGTTTGACCATGAGAGGCTCGGGGTTGACTTTTTGTGTGGGTATGTGTTGGCTTCGACTAAGGTACCGTTGCGTAGAGCTAGTTGATACGAGTTCGTAGACTAGTAGTACGCTCAATTCCGAGTTAAGACCGAGAAGTTATGGCTGAAATAACGTGAAGGGCATTTTGGTAATTTGCTGTTGCAGCGTTAAAATTACTATTTTGCCCCTGCCTTTATTTTAAAATGTCCAGAAAGGTCTGGAAGGAGGCACGCGCACACCCCCCCTCCCGTGGCCGGCTTCCCGTGCACCTGCGCCGCTGCCTTCCTTCGCCGGTAACGGCGGTTTTTCAGCCAGATCATGCCGGAAATTACCTGGGAAACGATGCCGCCGACCTCCTCTCTTCTTTGGCACCGGTGGTTCGCCGTGATGGAGCCCAGATCGCCGGTAATCACAAGAAACCCGGGTAGCCCCTTTTCAAATTCACCAGATTCCGGCGAGTTTAGGCAGTCCCACCACCCGGAAAAGGTAGCCCGTGTTCCCCTCCACCATTCCGCTCCAAGCGGTGCCCGTGAAACACCGTGAATTCACCGGAAAACGTGGAGAAGCCGGCGGACCCGTGGCTTCTCCGGTCGCCGGATTCCCGCGGTTTCCGGCGACGAAACTGGTATGGTTCCCCTCTTTCGGACCTCCAGAGTTCAATTCCGGCACCCGTTCGTCCTAAATCTCAGTCGTGTAGGCGGTGTGAGTTACGGGTGTTCGGCCGCCGCTTTCCGGCCATTTTCCGGCCACCACCGGCGGCGGATGGACGAGGTAAGTTCACGGTTGCGTTCTAAATTTCATGAGCTTCGTTTCGATATATAATTTGTATATTATAAATAAATATCAGAATTTTATCGGTTGTGAGCGGTGTTGTTAACATTTGTTAAATGGGAATTGTAGACAATCGTGATAGAAATGTGTACAATTGTGTTTTGGTGGTTGCGGTGGAACGCATTGATATACCAGGATTATAATGTAGGATGTGTGTAATTATGTTTGGTAATTGCTGTGATGTGAATTGGTGTATTTAGAATAAATGATTGGATTATGTGATTGAAGTTCGTGGTTGATAATGACGGTTACGGAAATATTATATGTGTATATATTATGTGATTATTGCACTGAGAATGGTAGATAAATTTCTGAAAGAATTNGTAATCACAAGAAACCCGGTCAACCCCTTTTCAAATTCACCGGATTCCGGCGAGTTTAGGCAGTCCCACCACCCGGAAAAGGTAGCCCGTGTTCCCCTCCACCATTCCGCTCCAAGCGGTGCCTGTGAAACGCCGTGAATTCGCAGGAAAATGTGGAGAAGCCGGCGGACCCGTGGCTTCTCCGGTCGCCGGATTCCCGCGGTTTCAGGCGACGAAACTGGTCTGGTTCCCCTCTTTTGGACCTCCTGAGTTCAATTCCGGCACCCGTTCGTCCTAAATCTCAGTCGTGTAGGCGGTGTGAGTTACGGGTGTTCGGCCACGGCTTTCCGACCGTTTTTCGGCCACCACCGGCGGCGGATGGACGAGGTAAGTTCACGGTTGCGTTCTAAATTTCATGAGCTTCGTTTCAATATATAATTTGTATATTATAAATAAATATCAGAATTTTATCGGTTGTGAGCGGTGTTGTTAACATTTGTTAAATGGGAATTGTAGACAATCGTGATAGAAATGTGTACAATTATGTTTTGGTGGTTGCGGTGGAACGCATTGATATACCAGGATTATAATGTAGGATGTGTGTAATTATGTTTGGTAATTGCTGTGATGTGAATTGGTGTATTTAGAATAAATGATTGGATTATGTGATTGAAGTTCGTGGTTGATAATGACGGTTACGGAAATATTATATGTGTATATATTATGTGATTATTGCACTGAGAATGGTAGATAAATTTCTGAAAGAATTGTGTTTGAATTTAGTTGAATTACTGTTTGATTGTTGAGAATCGATTGGATTGCGTATGTGGATTTGGGTATAATGAATAAATTACTTTGTGAATGTTTATTTTAAATTGAATTGTTGTGATTGAAAAATATGGAAATTGGGTGTAAATTGATTAATGCACGACGTGTGGAAATTATATATTATTGTGTAGAATTTATATATTCTGTTATGGATCCCTAGAATAAATGATTTTTGTGATTGAGAGCTGCTTAGACGAGGGATTATGCCTCCAAGCAGGGTGTTGCTAGCTCGGACGAGGAATCATGCCGCCAAGCTGTAAGTTATATTCTGTTAAATTGTTTAGGAAAAGCTAATAGTAATTGTATATGATGCGGCATATTTAGCGTGATTATGCGATCGGAACTTCAGGTAGCTTGATCCCTTGTAGAAATAGTATGTAGGCAGCTCAGTTTTAGACTGAGTCCAGCTACACCATACTTAGACAATATATTTGTTTAAGTGTTGGGTTGTGTACTGAAATGTGGTTTATTTGTGTGGGAAAGACGTGCTGGTAGAATAAATTTTGTATAGAAATGTTTTTCCCTGCACGTTATGACTTTTAACATTTTGGGGAGTGTTAGAAACAGCCGAAATGTTGCCGAAATTTCTAAGAAAATTTTTGGTAGTAGAGAAAACCTTTCGGTCTGTTGGTTCTTTTTCGTTTGAAAAAGTGACTTATCGGACTTTAACAATTGCTTGTGGCTTAATGGAAACATTAAGTCACGCAGGCAGGATCCAGTAGGGTTGGGTCCTGTCATTTGATACCACCAACTATCACTTTTAAGAGTCACACATTTGGTGGAAAGTCAACACAGATATATGAACCCTTGCTCTTTTATCGTGTTACAGATGCTTGTGATTGATTCAGGTGTACTATTGGAGTCTGAAGTAGCAACTCCCTTGCCTTTGGCAGCTTTGCGTAAGGATTGTGCCTACAAACATATATAAACTCATCAAATTAGAAATATTTAAAGGTTATATAAAGATAATAAATAATATTTTTATTGCCTCACCTTCTAGTAAATCACTAAAAATCGTGGCCAAGCACATAATGACCCCACAACTTCTTCTAGTGACACCATGTAAAATGTAGAGAGTGGTAGTTGTGCTAGAGGATTAACAGTCATATCCACATCAATTCGAACATTGTCACTCTTTAGCCACACTCTATGGCATACAACTTGAGGATCGGTTGTAGGAAACATCTGTCCTTTCGCCACACTCCATCTGTGACTCTTTTTTGGTCATTTCCATCTTCAATTTATTTATCTCTTCATCTTTGGCATGCTCCATAGCTTTTTGTCCTAAAATTTGTCTCGAGAGGTACCAATATTCAGTTGTTGTGACACCATGACCCACTGCCCTAACTCGATCTCTACATTCTAGAGTCCTCAATACCATATATCATTGGGTGTGTCCATATTGTTATTCAACTCTTCTCAAGCATATTGGTCTAACAACTCATCCTGCAATACCAATTTAATCAACATACATTTAGCAGTATTACAAAAATATATCACTTACAATTTTTGCTGCAATAGTAGTAGCTTCATGAGTTTTGTAGTTTCCATGTTTATTGGAATGACCCGACTTCCATAAAACATCCCGCTTAATCCGATTGGTGATTCTCTTTCTTTTTTCCTAAACACAAAAAGATAATATAATTAAAATATAATACAAATATGTTAATAATATAATTAAAACATAATACAAATATACACACCTCTCCATACTCCCATCTAGCAAATCCACGACAATATAATGTACGATTATATTTATTTTTGAACCTTAATATTGATCGCTTCTTATGAAAAATATGGAAATATAATAAATAAGAAACATTACCATATAAATATGTATGTACATATTAGTACATATATTAAGACGAATGATGAATATTAATTACTACTCACTCTGGAGTCAATCTCAACTACAAGAATTCATCCCACGCTTCTTGTGTGATGAAGCTATATCCTGCTAGTGGATTATTGAAGGATTCTATCTTGCCGACTTCTTGATATGGAAGCACATGATCCATGTACAAGGTGCTGTTGAATTTATGCCACTCTTTTGAGCAATCTTTAAATATTTTTTTTCTCCATATCTCATTCTTGTCATTATATCGATACACATAGTAATAGACATATTAATTAAAAATAATTTAAATGTATCTAATTATAAGGAAATATTTTAATTTTAAAAATTAGTAACAATTACTTGTATTGACTCCCACAATTTTTGCTTTAAATCTTTTGGCACGACACTCTGATTCTTATAATTAATAGGAATTATATGTCTTTTTAGGACATCCTCATATCTTGCTTGATTTTCTCCTGCTTTATTAACTCCAACTCCAAATTCATTATATATGAATTTCTCTAGTTAATCTGCCACTATGCGAAAATGCTTGATAGGTGACGCTTTAAAAGTGTCCCAAAATACATATAGCAACATTTTAATATGCGTCTCTTAATTGCATGTCGCTAAAAGAGGTCCGTAAAAGAAGCGTTGTCACATTTTACAAACAACGATGCTTTAAAAGTGTCTCCTAAAGCGTCACTAAAGACAATGCTTCATAGTGTTGTCCGATTGAGAATAAAAAAGAAATAAATTATTAAAACAGTGATGGGTACAAGCTTTTTGTAATGCAAAAGAAAAAATGCGGCAAAAAAATGGCAACTCTTTTGGTATAAAAGCGTCGCCCTCATATCTTTTATTGACGAATTCCATAAAACCCAACTAGATGTTTTGTGATGAATTAAATAAAAATCTATCAAAAAAGGGCAACACTTGAATTCCAAAAGTGTCGCCCTTTTGTTGCTTTTTGTGACGCATTATAACATTGTTTTAATGAATTTTTTTAAACACTTTCCCAAAATGGCAACTCTTTCTTCTAGAAAGGGCCACTAATAATCAAAACTAGCAATGTCTGTTTATTTTTTTAATGACATTTCGAAGCGTCATCTTATGACTTTTTGTCACTTTAACATGCCACTAATTATCATCAATTTCTTATAATTAATTTTAATTTTAATATTATATTTTTTTAAAAGTAAAAAATTTAATATAAGTACACAAAAATACAATATATTTACAATGTTTAAAATTAATAAAACATACATATAACAATTAAATGATACAAATAATTAAATATCAATATAATACATACATGGAAAATTAATATATATGCTATTGTTAATTAATTGATATATATGACAATTATAATGTATCCTAAACGAAAGCATATTTTCTGCCCATTCTTGTCTAAGTTGGTTGACATAATCTTGTGTCCAGTTGACTCCATTATACTGCACATATAAAACAACTTAAGGAAAAAAAAGTTATAAAAAAAATTTATTTTTAAAAATCTATAGGATAAGTACACTAAAATAAAAGATGTAATATTTAAATTAATGTTAAATAGTAATAACCATTTCACTTAATTGGCCTGGACTTGCATTTCTCCTGATGATGTTCTTCATTATCATCATGACATAGTATCCACATTTTGAATTGTTTGGCTGTATATGAGTCTACATTTGAAAACATAAAATGTTAATATATTTTTAAGACATGCTCTTATCGATTTTAGAAGATAATCAGAAGCAAAAATAAATGGAGACGAGAAGCTCGACGAAGTGAAACTCGCGACATTCGAAGCAGGACAAACATGGAAAAATCCTGATGAAACCCACAGCAAAATGAGCAAATGTAAAATATCCTTATCAAAATCTACAAATTTAACAAACATTGTTCACAATACAAGCATTAGTGTAAACAATCTTCAATATTGGCACACCCACTAAGACTCAAACACAAGCATCAATGTTCAAAATCGGCACACCTAAGAAACCCAAACATCAAAATAAGCACACCCACAAATACCAAGCATCAAAATTGAAACTCAGAAAAAATGCACACAAATTTTTTAAAACTTCAAAAAAAATTGTAAAATACACTTATTTGACACTTAGAGTTCTTCGGTCTTCTTTGTTTCTCGTCACCAGTCATGTTTGTTGTTTATTTGTGGTGGTTAAACAACATCACAGGATTTGAAAAAGTGAAACCAAAGACAAAGAAGGAAGTGAAAATAAAGGAAAATGGGCAGCACTTGCCTCAAACACGTCACAAAATGGCAACTCTTGTAGCAAAAGGCAACATCAGCAAAAGTTTCCCCAAATGACAACGCTTCAGCAAAAGTGTTCCCAAATGGAAACGCTTAGCAAAAAGGTCACAAAATGGCAACGCTTTAGCAAAAGTGCCCCTAATGGAGACGCTTTTAGCAAAAAAATAGCTAAACGCAGATGCTTTTGCTAAATTGTCATAATATAGTGATGCTTTTTTAGTTGTAATTTGCAGTGACTTCATAAAAAGGTCTAAATGTGGTGACATTTCTTTCTAAAAACATCAAAATTGGTTCATTTATTGCGACGCTTTTGTTAAGCATCCTTTTTTAAGACATTTTGTGACACAAAGTGTCACAGATATTTTAAGTCCGCCTCATCTTATGTGACATTTAAGCAAAAATGTCTTATTTTTTTACATTTCGGGGCATTTTCTTTAACAGCATCTCTTATTTAGTGTCGCTAAATAGAGTAATTTCACATAGTATATTGAGATGTTTCTTAAAAAAGCATAAAAAGTAATTCAAATTTTTTGAGAGACTTGCTTCAAAAGTGTCCCCGTTATGATGCTTTAGTAAAGTGCCCTTATACTTCGAAGCATTCGCGATGCTTATTCAAAGAAACTTCTATATTAATTTAATTTTTAGCGGCTCTTTCGGTAAACATCCTTTCTTTTTTAACTAATTTACAATGCTTTGTTATGGAAGCGTCACCTTTTGGAAATGTTTCTATAAAGCTTTTTTTTTCATTGGACCATTTGGCGATACTTTGTTAATAAGCGTCCCTAATTGGCGACGCTTTTCAAAGATCCATTTTTTCTGTTTGACTAATTTGCAATGCTTTGTTATGGAAGTGTCACCATTTAGGCGACATGTTTGTAAAGCATCTTTTTCCTTAAATCCTTTAGTGACACTTTGTAAGTAAGCATCACCATTTTACAATGCTTGTTTGGAGAAGCGTCACCCTTGTGCGATGCTTTACTGAAGCGTCACTATTTGGGACCATTGTTTACTAAAGTGTCACAGATATTGCAAAGCTGCCTATTATTTAGCAACCTTTGTATGAAAATTTCATATTTTTCCATATTTCAAAATGCTTTATCTAAAAACGTCTCTAGTTCAGTGTAGCCAAACATGGTATTTTTGCGTAGTGTGAAGGCTTTTTCTTGTCCACATTAGGTAATTTTGTTGGCCCTCTGCCTTTTCTTTATTTCTTAACAGTGGTGTCTGCATCATCATTATCATCAGCTGGTTGATGTTCACTCAAATCCAGGACTCAGCAAAAAAATTAACAACCAGATTAAATACAATGCAATTGTAACATCTGGTTTAAAAAAATTTACAAACAAATAATATTAACAGCTTTGAACATTAGAAAATAAAATTACCAAGATTTTTAGGTTTTATATTTTATCCATATTCCTCTACAACCGTTATGAACCCAAACTTCTTAATAATCTCCATCAACTTCAATATGATATTCACGAGGCAAGCTGGACGCAAATGGAGTGTGAACTATGGTAATGTCTCTAAGTGAATCATCTTCAAAGGGATTATTTTTCATATCCATATAATGAGGTTGACTTAAAACAACAGACCACTGTGAATCACAAGGATCATCAACATAAAAGTTTGTTTCACTTGTGAAGCCAAAATGAAATGATCAAATTTATGCTTAAGCTTGTATAGGTTGACACACGTGAAACCCAATTCATCAGTTTTCACTCCATACTTGCTATCTACCCAATCTCATTTGAACACTAGAATTCGAAACTTAATTTAATTGCCATCTCAAATTTCAACTAAGACACCGTAAGATGCCAAATCACAAAATATTTGGTTATCATCCTTTGCACTTGCATATTTCATCGTTTTAGCAACCAAGCTGACTCCACTATTTTGTGTAATGCGCTTATTGTCTCGTTCAATTGTATAAAAACGAAATCCATTAATATCATATCTTGAATATTTGACTATATCAAATTGTGGTCCTCGTGCTAACCACCTCAATATTTTTAACACATTCTGCCTTGGCTCACTTATCTCCTTCTCAATCTATTAAAAGTAATTATATATATATATCAAAATTAAAGAGAATAAAATGAAACATAAACTGTTTTTAATATAATATATATATATATAAATATATTTCAAAATCAAAAAGGATAAAATGAAACGTAATCTGAAAGCTTACTTGATTCCTAAACCATTTGCAAAATTCTCGATTTTGCTCATTTTGAAACCATTTAGCTTTCTTGTATCTGTTATGGTTATCTGACCTCAACGAATTCATGTGGACTTTGAGACAAGCCAAATAAATATTTTGTGAGAATGAGACATATCTAATCAATCAAAAACTGCTATACTATATAAAACTTACTTAAAGTAAGGTTGTACTTCGGCTGTATTTGAAAGTATATAGAGTTGTACTTGATCCTAAAGTATACGATCAATACTCATTGTCTTCCCACCTTTTAAAAGAATAATGGCATCTTATCAACACATTGTTGTTCATACCGGCTGGACAAGTTTCCAATTGTTTTCATGTCTCTTTGATACTCACTGCAAAATTCTATAACTTCTTCTTAAATGTAGTTCTTAGCTATGCAACCTTCTAGCTAATTGTGATTTCGTACATACTCCATCAACACTTTTATATATATCTCAAACAAATAAATCCACCAAAAGTAAATAGGCCTATGCAATCTTACTTCTTGAACCAAATGCACAATCAAATGAACCATCATATCAAAAAATGATGGGGGAAAATATTTTTCCAAAAGCACAACGAGGTTATAAGATTTGTTTGAATGATTTCCAACTTTGTAACTTCTATCTCCTTCTTGCAAATAAAACTAAAAAAAATAGAATCTCATAATTGCATATCTTACATCTTTAAAAAGAATTGATCTGATTGCAACGGGCAGCAATTATTGCATCAATGTATGACAATCATGAGATTCCATTCCATTCAACTTTAAATCTTTCATTGAGATAATATTCTTAATGTTTGAATAGTACCCATCCAAAACCTTTCAATCAGCCAAACATTTGCAAAAAAATTTATTTTCTTCCTTCGACACAATGTAGAATGCACATGATACATAAGTTTGTTTCTCTTCAACTCTAGGAGCCAATCTTGTCTTAAACCCAATTCTACCAAATCCTTCTAAGCCTTAAGTTCATATTTTGTTTTCCCAAGAATGTTAAGTAAAGTACCAATGATGCTCTCACATACATTTTTCTCAATATGCATGACATCTAAATTATGTCTCACGTATAATGGTTTTCCATATTCAAGTTTAAAGAATATAGGTTTTCTTTTCCAACAATTATTACATCTTTTCTTTTACGCTTATTCTCACCCCCAAATGTTATGGAATCAATTTTCTTAAGAATTTTGTCCCCCATCATAGATAAAAGAGCTGGACAAAACTCTTGGAAATCATTAAAGGCTTTCTTTTGCTTTAAGAAAATATGATCAAATCACTACCAAAAAATTTCCTATGTGAACAATAACTCATTTTCATCCCTTGTTTTAATCTTTGAGCACAAGTGTTCTCACTACAAATATGACAAGCAAAATAACCCTTAATGGTTTGACCATACAAACTACCATATGTTGGAAAATCATTTATATTGCACAACAATATTGCCTTCAGTTTGAAGAATTGTTGCTTACAAGCATCCTAAACTTCAACATCTTCCCTCCAGAACAACTTCAATGCATCAATCAACAGTTGCAAATAAACATTAATATCCTTTTCGGGTTGTTTTGGTCCAAAAATTAGCATAGCCAAAATTATAAACTTTTGCTCCATGCACATCCATGGAAGGAGATTATATATAACCATAAGTACAGGCTAACAACTGTAAATACTACTTAGATTACTGTGTGGGTTAATTCGATCTTTTGCAATTTTAAGCCTTAAGTTTCTACATTCATTCGCAAAATCAAATCATAATTGATCAGCAAGCTTCCAAGATGAAAAATCTGCAGGAGGCCTAAACTTGCCAAATTAAATTATTTGCCGTCTCTGCACTTTGAAACATCATTTTAAAATGTGGAATAGGTGGGAAATACCACAACATCTTCTCGAGGATCGCAACACATATACTTTCATCTTCAATCTTCTTCCATTTTGACACTCCACAAATAGGACATTTTTTGAGCTGTTCATATTGTTTTCTTTACAACATACAACCTTTCGGACAACAATGTATCTTTTCATAATTATACCCAATGCAATCAATTTTTTTTAACCGAGTAAAATGACTTTGGCAAAACATTATCATTAGGTAGCATTTCACGCAACAATTTTAACAATTCAAAAAAACTTGGATCAGAAAATCTATATTTTGATTTCAAATTCTAAAATTTTACCGAACTTGATAATTTGGTACATTTCGTACAACCTAGATGCAACGATTTTTCTGCATCCTACAACAAACGTTGAAATCTGTCTGGATCATCCACAAAGTTGTCACGAGCAGTATGCATCATGTCAATATTATTATCGACTACATCTTCATCATTTATGTCTATGTTTATATTAGCTTGAGCTTCAACATTCACTTTCCTCAAATTTGAATAATCTATAGATCCTTGTAATTCATCTCCGTGCGAAATCCATCTTTGATAATTTGTATCAAACCTTTAAAAAACACATGACCTCTTACTTTCTGAATAGTAAGAATGTACAAATTGCAACATTCCATGCAAGGACATGGAATTTTATCATCAGTATTTGCACTATTCTCACTAAATTTTATAAAGTTCTCTAAACGATCCTCAAATGCTTTGGTTCTCATCTTTATCCATGAGTTGTTCATCTTTATCTATATTATACGCAATCATAAATGTATAATTGCATATTTTATATTTTGTGAAAGTAAAATTCAATATGTTTTAATGTTGACTTATAATTACATAATATTATAATTAATTTATGCTGAATTAAATAATTAAAAACTTAAGATAACATATTTTAATTAAATAATTGAATAAGCTACCTGAGAGAAACTGAAGCAAGGAAAACCCAACTAGGTTGTCTTGCCCTCCACCACATACCCCTACAAGCAAATTTATTAAAAAAATAGGAAAAAAATTACAAAGTCAGAAAAACAAACCACAAGGAAAGAAACAAGCAAGCCAAACACAAACGGCTAAAAGAAACCCCCCTAACCGGCTTCATTAAAACCCTATTATGTAAACTCCAATGGGGAAACCATTATAGAGAAAAAGAATGTCGATAAACTAAGAAAACCTATATACAAGACCAAACAAATCAGATTTGTGAGCAGTAATGCAAAATCTGGAAGCAAGTATCACCACTACTGCTGAGAAAGATGAAAAGCATGTGAGAAATTTTGATATAAATAGTGGCAACAAAATTCAAACAAAGAGACCAACGAGCCCTATAAATGCCAGGAACCTTATGTGACTTAGTATTGATTAGATCCATAACATATTTCAAATCATATTCTAACCAAATCCAATCGCAAGCTTTATCCTTAGCCAACTCCATAGCATGAATTACAGAAAGCATCTCAGCCTCAAAAGCATAAACAACACCAAAAGGCACAGTAAAGCAACCTTTAACAAAACTCATGTTGTTTCTAGAAACTCTGCCACCACCTGCAATCCAAAAGACCCCAAAGCAGCACAGTCAGTATTAACCTTATGCCAATAAGGTCCTGAAGTTGCCATGTAACTAAAATAATCTGTGGAGCCCGAGCTTGCAACGACTTGACCCCAAGTTCCTTGAAATAAGCAAATCAGCAATCATATTTAACATTGACCCATTGTTGGAAACATTAGCCTCCTTAATGGAATGACTAATAAACCCTAAAGCCTGACTAATATAAATAGAAGCCCATGAATGCACATAATGGTTTTTAGAGAACCAAATAGATGAAAAAGCTCCAAAAATTGATGCCATCCATTACGCATAGATCTGATGACTCAATTTAACTTGAATAGCCAAAAATACCAAATCCTTTAAACTACCATAAAGAACAAGCTGTTTCCTAAACAGATTCATAATAAAATCCCAAAGTCCCAATGAATAAGGACAATAAATGAATAAATGATTCGTCATTTCATTCTTAGCCTGACAAAGAGAACATCGAGAAACAATGTAACAACCACGACGTCTTAAAGCACAACCTGTAGGAAAGCGGTTCAATAACACCCTCCAACAAAGAAAACTTCTCGAAGGAGGAAAGATAGGAAACCTAATAAAATCCTCCCAACCCTAAAAGGACAAATGATCAAAAAACCGATTATAAACCTCTTTGCAAGTAACCTCCCCAAATGTAGAATGACATTAAACCAAAATGTACTGAGGGTATGAAGAAATGAAATTCTTGAAACCACCTAAGGATAATTACTCAAAAAAGCCAGAAAACTCTAAGATCCATCCGAATTCACAAAATCTTTAACTAATAAATTTAGATTCCAATCCCTATTGCTCAAGTCAACTAAATTCGAAATCGCAAAGCTTAACTAATTAGCACTACGATCCTCATACTATCCTTAAAAAAATTATTTCGCATTGTCCAAACAGAAGGCCATATAGAGGAAGTTAAATAGAAAGGTGATTTATCTTGCCTTGAAACCGATTCCATAAAAAACCATGCACAAAAAAGAGATCAATAAGCACATTCCATGCCAATTTACTGAATAAAGCATCATGAAAAAGAATGAGATTCTTAATACCTAAACCACCCACTTTTAAAGGTGAAGCACAAAATTTCCAAGAAATAGCAATAGCAGCAACAATATTTATATCACCCATCCATAAGTAATTACGAATAGCTTTATGTACATAGTGATCATTGAGGCTGACCATTCATAAACCAAACAGTAATAAACAAACAAATAAGTTATGACCGAATTGATAAGAAATAACCGACCAGCATAAGATAAAATCTTACTCGACCAAGTATCAAAACGCAAAAGGATCTATCCACTAAAGGCCAAAGATGAAGAAGCTTTAGCTTGCCTATAAAAATTGGAACTCCTAAATAAATAAACGACAAAGAACCATGCCTAATTCCACTTAACGAACCAAAGTAGATTGAGGAGGAGCAGGTATAGAATTTCCAAAATAAATGAAAGATTTATCCCAACTCACATGTTGATTAGACAAGTCATCATAAATTTTAAAAACCAAAAGCATCTTCTAAACATTGGATTTATTACCACGGAAAAACAATAAAATATCATACGCATACAAAAAAAATGTGTTGGAGTCGAAACTTGTCTAGTAGCTGGCATACCACTAATCTGACCAGTTCTCACCTTTTGCAAAATATTCCTACTGAGAGACTATTCAGCATATCAACCAAAATAAAAGACAATGGATCTCCCTAACGAACATCTTAAAAATACAAAAAACACCCAAAAGAAAAACTATTCAAAATAACTTAAATCCTAGCAGAGGATAATATATCAACAATCAATTGACAAAACAAATAAGAAAAACCAAAAGCTTCAAGCACATCCTTGAAAAAAGACCACTAAAAAGTCAAAGCCTTGCGAATATCAATTTTCAGTCACATTCTTACCAAAATATTTATTGTCAAGTAAGTTGGCACACTTAGATGCCCTAGCAGTACACAGCTGAATAGATCTACCCTAAATAAACCCAAACAAGGTAAAGCTTGAAAAAAAAGTTTTGTACTCTATTAATTTCTCAGTCCCTCTAATCGGGTGGGCGCCGATGAGGTGAAACAAATAACCAACGCGTTACTAATAATTTTAAACAAAAAATTACTAAGCATAATTGGCCAAAAATTCTTAATGGAAATCGCATCTTCTAACTTCAGCAATAAGATCATAAAGTTAGAATTCAAACTAGAAGGAATAGATCCAATTTGAAAGAAGAATTTAAATTCTGCCACAACATCCAAAGTAATGATATCCCAACAAGTCTGGAAAAACAAGCCTGAAAACCCATTAGGACCTCGAGCACTAATCGCATCCAACTCAAAAACCACACCTTTGGCTTCTGCCTCCGAAGGCACCACACAAAGAAAATGATTTATATCAGCCAAAACCAAAAAAGGAATCATTTGCCTAATTATCTCAGAGTGCAGATTATAACCCCCTAAATCCAAAAATCAATTATGAAGAAAAGAGAGAACATGATTCTGAATAATCTGCAGTCAAAAGTTAAAGAATCATCAATAAACAAATAACTTAAAGGCATATTAACTTTCTTGGCATGTAAAACCTTATGAGAAAAAGCTATATTCCGATGTCCTTCTTTCAACGACCTAATAAAACACTTATCCTTAAGCAATATTTATTCCCTCTTTAATTCCAAATCCAAATCATGTAAGCCTTAACCTCCTGCTTAAAAAAGTTCATCTCAAAACTTATCCTTAGCCGTCAAAGAATGAATGTCCTGTAAATGAGTTTGAGCTTACACAACCCGAGCATCCACCTGGCCAAAAACATTTATATTTCACATTATCAAAGCCTCTTTAACCCGACAGAGCTTGAACATAACTCTTTGCAAAGGAATACTAAAAGCCTCCACATTTCAAGCTAGTCTAACAATCCTTTGAAAATCTGCATAAGTAATCCACATAGCCAAAAACTGAAAAGAATTGGGGCCGAAACCAACATTTTTCTCCAAGCAAAAAAGCAATGCTATACAATCAAAAAAATCCCAAAAGTCCACACCATCTTTATTGCAAAAAATACTTTTCATACCCCAAGTGAAAAAAGTACATTTAGTCTCAATGGGCAACAAATTACAGTTCTCCACAACTTGTCAAAAATCATAACAAGAGATCCTCAATTGAGCTTTTTTAAATCTTTCATGCACATCTATCAAAGCGTTACAAGCTCCCATAACAAACCAGGACCTGTAACCAAATCATGCATCCTTCCAAAACAGACCATTAAAATCCTCCAAGAATGATAAAAAAAAACTACCATAAAGAAAAGTAAAAGATTGAGAAGACCATCTCGAATTAACACCCACATTGTCGAAACAAAAGTCAAAGCTGAATCTTCTCTCTTATTAAAAGTTAAAAGAACGCCAAAGTGAAACCAAAGAGGAAAACTAATCTATTAAAGGTTCTAAAAGATAAATAACATCGTGCTTATGCTGAATGCAAAAGGATTTAAGGGATCTTCATGTATCTTCATTCCCAAAACCCCTACAATTCCAATAAAAACACTTCATTGAGAAAAGGTATAAGATACCTTTGTTACGGGCTTAGAAACTTCAGCTTCCTGCACATCTTAAGAAACCCATGGTCCAACATTCTTGGCAAGGCGACCCCTCATCCATGTCTTCTCACCCTTACCAATTTAGACACAACATCTTCCACTTTAAACAAAGGCAAATCCTGAAGCATACCTTCTTTTTCCAAATTCAACAAAAGAATAATCAACGGTCTCATCCCGAATAATAATTGACAACTCCTAAAGGAACCACTTGAAAACATCTAAATTATCCTCGTGCTCCTCAAGCTTATCATTTGCCCACTGCCTACTCGAAACAACCAATTCATCTATCGACCAAATTCGAAAAGCATCTATATCAGAGGCCTGATTTGCAATAATGCTAGACGTAGAAGGAGGCACACTAATTGCATCCTCACTCAAAGCTTCAAAGGTTTTACTAGTAGCCACCCCAACCGGATCTGCTAAGTTCCTGTCTTTTAAAGTGACCCCCCACCCCAACCTATGCACAGAAATATTCTCTTCAACAAATTGAACTTTTTCCTTCACAAAAAATGCATTTCCCCTTCAACAGTCAGTTTCTTTGCCACCAAGACAGTTTTATTCATCTCATTCTTCAAGAAAACACCACCTCCCTTTGAAGGCTCCTTTGAGTCCTTGTTGTCCAACATCCTACAATTGGAAATAACATGTCCCACACTATTGCAAGAAGAAGAAAAAGCTAGGAGATATTCAAATTCCAAATTAATTGTAATTGCACCTCTCGCCTTTTTAAGCATTATAAACTCAGGTAATAACTTAGATAAATTAACATCAAACAAAATGCGAGCAAAATGACCAAACTTACCAGTTAATGTGTTTTGATAAAATTTAAGAGAAACCCTTATGCATCTAGCCAAATTTACAAGAATATACGAGTGCCAATAAACCCAATTAAGATAAAAATGAACCCAAACCTAAGAGTTAGTAAAATTTTGCATTTCCATAATAAAATTTGGAGACCATTCATGCAGTCACAAAATTCCTAGTTTCAAAACAATAGAACCAATTGCCTAAATACATTTCTTGTGCTCTTCTGAATGAAAAAGCACATGGAAAAAACCCTTGTCAAAGGAAATTAACTTCCAACTTTGTAAGCCCTAAATACCTTATAGTTTGTCCTTCAAATCATTGAGCTTCCAAGGTTTTTCCCCATTGGACATATTTAAACGGGCAATGAGCGAATGGTGACATAAAGCCAAGTGTTATTCAAAAGCATTCTCATTGAGTTGCATGGACATAGTGTCACTGGTAACCGCAATTGTGCTTGAAATACCAACAGGAGGTACTAAAGTCGACATGCCACCTTAAGCCGTTGCATACTACTTCCCATTAGAAGTGGACGTACCCGAATGCAATTAACGTAGAGCCTATACCACTAGTATTGTTGCATGAGAGGTCGTCTTTTCCCAATTTGGCTTCAAAGATCTTATTCCATTAAACATAGCACCAGGAGAAAAATAACAATATGTTGAAGGTTTATCACATTCACGGAATCACTACGTTGCAGTGTAGTCTCACATTAATAACAAAGAAGACCTTACCGTACTCTGTTTCCAACAAGGGAAACAAAGAGTATAAATCAGCACCCTCCCAACGTGAAACAACAGAGAACATGTGAAACCAAAAGGGAAAAGGAAACAGCCACAAAAACCCAATCGCAGAAACAACAGGAAACCCACAACCACGTAGCCGCAAAAAAAAAAAACAATTGGTAAGAACAGAGCATAAGCAAAAAAGATGCAAAAACAACTAAAAACCAAAAATGTCGCAGGAGTAAAAACATTCGACAAAGAAGAAAGTCACGCCATCCATCTCCTCCCTTGGACAGCACCGAGAAACTCAGACATCGTATTCTCCAATAATAATAATCAACATATTTTAATTAAATAATGTTATATTAAAAAGTAATTTTTTATTAATTTAAATATGTTATACTGTATAATTAAATAACTATATATTGAAACAAATTAAAAATAGTTAAGTTATGCTATACTAAGTAATTAAATTGTGTTATATTAAATTAATTACTAAATAATGTCATATTAAGTAAATAATTTAATCAAATAATAATAACAATAAATAATTTAATAATTTAATAATGTTATATTTAAAATGTATTAACTAATTAAATTATTATGTTATATTAAAATTTTGTTGAATAATTAAATTATGTTATATTGAATACTTAAATTGTGTTATATTACGTAATTAAATAATGTTATATTAAAAAGTAATTTGTTATATAATTTAAATATGTTCTACTAAGTAATTAAATAGATCACAACTCCAAAAAAAAAAAATTGGTAAAAAATATCAAAACATATAAACATATAAAAACTGAGTTTTTAAACAAAAAATATATATACAAATAAACTAAATAAATCCAAAATGCAATGTATAAATTACCCAGACTTTTGGTATCATTTTCAACCAAAATTTGAATAAAATAACCGACATTCTAGCAAAACTCACTCAAACGATGCCAAAACTGGTTATATCGAGTTTCGACTATACAGTTTAGAAAATGAGGAAGAATGAAGGACAAAGCTAGGTTAAAACGCTGAGAAGAATGACAAACGGCGCAGTTTCAACAAATAAGATGTACAAATGAATGTCACATAAGGCATCACTGAATACAACGAACCCATGAACGTCCTATTAAATGATTTATACAACGTTTTATAAGGCATATAACATTTTATACAAGTGTATTGCTTGCTATATCAATTGCCACGTCTGCATATGGTCTAGCACTTTGGCGCCACATGTTGTTCTTGTGTATTTAGTACGACAATTGTTACAAAACAATGTCTTTTATCAAAATTTAGCACGATGTAAATTTTTTGTATGTCGCATGTATTCAAACGTTTATTGTATTTGCTTCTCCATAATTTAGTAACATTGTATTTAATGTTTCTTATGAAGATACATCCAAATCGCGTCATATTAAAACTTCTAACCATCATAGTATAAGCCCTTTTTTCCTTGTAGTGTTAATTTTTACTAAATTTTAAAATATTATTGAACATATATAATGTAACGATCTGAATTTTTATATTTTTTCTATTTTAAAGTCTGATAGAATTTTGACTTTTTGGCGGTTGATTTTTATGCTTGACCACCTTAAGCATAACATAGTGCTCGTTAGTACGAGTCTGCAAATTGGCGGCACAGCTAAATCGGAGGTGTAATTTTTTAATGATAGACATTTTACTGTAGAGTTTTTAATTCTGGATCAGTTGAGATTTGAAGCTTACTCACCAACTTATCAGACTTTAACTATTGAGTATTTTCTTACATGAGATTGTATTATTTAATGGACAGCAGTCCATTTCTAAAACTATTACACATAAAATGTCATTATTTTATGCGCATTTAATGTCTAAAACATGTAAAATTCTGCAGAAAATTTATGAGGACACCTGACACATGCTTGTGTAAATAAATATGACATAACACACGCTTTTCAAAACATCATCTTCCCCAAAAATAACCTAGCCCCAGCTTCTCTTCCAAATTCAATACATTTCCCTCCCCACTACCAAGCTAACTTCAAACCTCTATAACATCCTTATTTCTTGGAGTTGAAAGGCAAGCTTGGTATCGTTGATAATCTTGTGCAATCTGCTATACAGACATTTCAATTTCATTGCCATATACCGATGAAAAGCATAGGAAAATTTCTTGTAAAATCACCTTAAACGGCCACCCCCTCCACCAAGATCCACCATATTTCACAATGTTTAAGGCTACACTACCACTAACATTACTCTTCTGCACTCCAAAGGACTTCCACCCTACGAAGCCCTACCACCACCGGCCACCGGAGCCACGACACCCGTTGTCACTGTTCTTGGATTCCACCAAGCTCTCCATAGACTTTTTGATGTGAATGGACATTTCCACTAGCATCTTCAATCCTTGGGCATGCTATTGGTGGTGACTTGCTTGTTTTGCATCAATTAGAACTCCACTTTTTCGAGAGAGCTTACCGACTTCGAACTCTAATCGGTGCTCACCACCGGTCTTAATATGTTTCTTGGGTCATGGGCATGCCAGTTATATCGTCAATTTGATCCAATATGGCCAGATTCAAAAACGGCTAATTCTGGTCATGAATGCGATCTTTTGGGAACAATTTTGTCATCAACGGAGAAAAATCACCAAATTGAAGGTAATTTCTCATTCTTTTCATTTTCAATTTCATTTTGATATAGAGTTTGTAAAAAAAATGACTTGAAAAAGAAAAACTCAAATTTTAATCCAAAGCCAAAATTGGATATTGAAATTGGACTGTTTCAAAATAAAATTGAGTGCAATTAGGCATTCAATTAGGTTCCTAGAGGTCTTGGGAATATAACGTAATGCTCGATTTTGGTTAATTTTGGAGAAATCAAAAATATCTAATTTTGGGTATTTGGGGACATTTCCTTAATTACTAAAATTAAGGACAATTTTAGTAATTAATGTTTTAATTACGTTATTAAGGGCTCAGGGAACTCCCTTGAAGCTTCAGCTAATTTTTTGATAATTAAATTTTTTTTTGGTGAATTATTTTAGCGTTCTTGCAAAGTCGAGTTCTAGTTCGAAGATCCAGCAGGAGCAAGCATCTGAACTATGAGTGTAATTTATTTTTTAAATATTTTGGGATTATATACTATTACAATTTAATTGCATTTGGTTTGCTTCGATTGGATTTTCTTATGCTTTTAAATTATGCTTATCAAATATATGATTTACGTGAATTTAAATGGTTAATGAATCTGAATTATGCCATGTATGTGTGGTTTTAATGGAACTCATATTTATTTGGAATAAATATGAAATCTGTATTTTAAATGGTTATTTGATGATTTATGAAATTTTTGGGTATTTTCATATTTTTTTTTAGGAATTCTAGGTAAAATGGTGATTTAAAAAAAAGTTGTGGCTTTTGTGATATTTAAGAAGTCTTGGTGCAATTTTATGATGGTTGAATATGTTCAACAAAATGAACTTAAATGTTTCATGGAATTTTATTTACAATTCTCGTTATTAATCTGCAATTTTAAGTAATTGTGTTAAATAACATTTTTGCTCCTAAATCATGATTTTAAGTAAGGGTTTTGTGAAAATATTTTCAAAACGAAAAACTTTTCAAAGAGTGACGTGAGGTTTTGAGTGTAAAATTTTTTATCTACTAGATATCTATTTTGTAGCTAATTGAGATATTCATATCTCACGTTTTGTATTTTAACCTCGTTCTACCAGGTTCTAGCTGTAGGTCTTCATGATCTACCATCGGCATCACATTCATGCTTGGCTTCCACTACTATTTTATTAATTATATACTAGATTTTGTTACTTTTATTCTTTTACTTTCAGATTTTATTATTTTTTAATTTATGCTTATCTCACTTAGTGACTTTGACATTCCACCTACTTTCCAAAGTAAATTAATAGTTTTACATAACATATTAGTATATCAATGCGATTCATGCTTTATTTCACAAATTATATCTTACGTATTGATTACTTGTATAATAAATCTTTTTCAGAGGAGAATTATGTAAGCTATCCCAAAAGATTCTGATGGAATCTTTCTCAGGCAGAGTTTCTCTAAAAAATCTAAAGGAATTTCCAAAACGGATCCTATCATATAAAACTCAAAATTAATCCAAAAGAAGCCATACCTATATGTGGGGATGAATTTTATAATAATATAAATGTAGTCATAATTCACCTCCCAATAACTTTAAATATTGAAAGAAATTATACTTTAACAACTTTTAATATCATATCCATACGGTTGACATATTAATAGTCATATACTTTTTTTATCAAAAAATAGTTATATACCTTTGTTAAATTACTTTATCAAAATCTTTAAATATAAACAGATAAATTAATTAAAATAGTATCATTTTCTTTTATTTTTATTTTTAAAAATCTTGTAAATTGTATAATTGTCAATTTGCCATTATTTTAATGGTATCTTTATAACATTATCATAAGTCAAATTTTAAAAAAATTAACTTTTAAAGTTTTAAATTTTTTTCGATTACTAACATTCAAGTTTTTTATTTTTATTTTTTTATTTTTAAGTTTGTTAGGATAGATTTGTTACTTATATTTTCCCAATTTTTTCTCATAATTTTTTTTTATAAGTAGTTTGAATTGTAATTGGTTTTATCTCATACATATTTATCATTTTTTCTCTTTTGTATTTGATATATTCTCTCTTGATCTTACTTATAAAATTATCAAATTTTTTTTTTTATCTCCACTTCTCTGTTTAAAGTTGCACTAGCCAAATTATAAAATGCATTTTCATTTTGTTAAGTAAACTTTAAAGTCTTTAATAATACAACAATCTATTTAAATTATTTTTTCTTGTGAATATCTATTTAAATTATGTTAGTTTCATCTTTATAATTTTGATTTTTATGTTTTTCATTTATATTTTTTTTTTGCTTGCAGGGGGTTAAAAAATATATTCAAATTTTCAACTTGAATAAGATCTTTTTGCCATCTATTTATAAATTAGTAGTGATCCTGCAACTATAAAGTATGTAATTCATATGTAATCTTTTAATTTAATATCATATACCATATTACATTTTTCAATTGTTGTTTTTTTATTTTATATTCTTTCCTTTGATTTATTTAACTTTTCATAATCTGTTCAAAGTTATTGTTCAAAATATTGCATATTATAACCTTTTTTTCCAAATTTCATAGAAAATTAAAAATAAAATATTGTGTCCCAAATACAATGGTTATAAGAAAATAATTTATTTTCAACCTGTGATTTGTCCCAAAAAAAAAATGTGTGATTTTAATGTTTTGAATATATTTAACAAAAAAATTAGTAGTGCTTTTTTTTTTTTTTTTTTCTTGCTACATAGAATATAATAAGCAAAAATTTTTTTATCAACTAATAATTAATAATTAGAAAAAGTAAGTTAAAAAAAAGTATATAGAAGTAGAATTCAAGTCTTTTTTTTTTTTTAGGGTCATTAGTAGCATAAGCATTAGACTTTATAGGTAGTGCTTTTTTTTTGTTTTTTTTTTTTGTTTCATGCTACATAGAATATAATTAGCAAATTTTTTTTTATCAACTAATAATTAATAATTAGAAAAAGTAAGTTAAAAAAAAATATATAGAAGTAGAATTCAAGTCTTTTTTTTTTTTAGGGTCATTAGTAGCATAAGCATTAGACTTTATAGGTAGTGCTTTTTTTTTGGTTTTTTTTTGGTTTCCTGCTACATAGAATATAATTAGCAAATTTTTTTTTATCAACTAATAATTAATAATTAGAAAAAGTAAGTTAAAAAAAAAGTATATAGAAGTAGAATTCAAGTCTTTTTTTTTTTTAGGGTCATTAGTAGCATAAGCATTAGACTTTATAGGTAGTGCTTTTTTTTTGGTTTTTTTTTGGTTTCCTGCTACATAGAATATAATTAGCAAATTTTTTTTTATCAACTAATAATTAATAATTAGAAAAAGTAAGTTAAAAAAAAAGTATATAGAAGTAGAATTCAAGTCTTTTTTTTTTTTAGGGTCATTAGTAGCATAAGCATTAGACTTTATAGGTTTTGTATACAGGTTAACTTTGTAAATTAAACATTGATTTATAAAAAAATAATAATAATTATTATCAAATAACTTTATGTTGAATAATAATTTGTAATTTATTTATTTTCCTTTAAATAATATTAATATTTATGTTATTGTTTTTAACTAAAAATGCCATATAAGAGCCCTTTAAAAAATCTGGGACATTTGATAAAATAAATAAGAAAAATCTGAGAACAAGAAATAGATAATTGTTTGTGAACGCATGAAATTGCTTTTAATTGTGTATTTGTGGACATTTTTAATTTTTATTTTGTTTAGCTATTATATTTATTTTTTACTTAATAAATAAAATTTTCTTTCTAAATTAATACCATAACAATTTAATTTAATTTAGTTGTTAAGCTCATTACTTGGTTTTGTCATTTAATCTATTTAGTTAAATTTTTCATTACTTTATTTATTATTTATTTTATCACAAATTTATAACAATTATTAATATATACGATATTGATTTTTATTTTTATATTCATTTATAATATATCAACTCGTTAACAATTATTTTTTAATCAAATTTTCAATTATTTGATATTATATTAATTATTTGTTTTATATTGCAAAAAATGGACCCTAATCTAAAATGTGAAAAAATGATTGTATCTATTATTGACAACACCAACATCCAAGAACTTATTGTACGAGGTTCAACAACAAATTCACCATCTTAAAGTGAAGCAAATGATTATAATCTTAAGGAGAAGAAGAAAAGTGTCGAATATCAAATAAGGTGTAACATCCCGTTTTGAGAAAAATAATAAAATTTCAAGTTTGACCAGTTTGACATTGAGTGGGCTTAGAGTTGACTTTTTGTGTGGTTATATTTTGGCTTTGACTTTGGTACCGTTGCGTAGAGCTAATCGATACGAGTCCGTAGACTAATAGTATGCTTGATTCGGAGTTAAGACTAGGAAGTTATGGTCATTTTAGTGTGAAGGGCTTTTTGGTAATTTGGCAAAAAACTGATATTTAAGTGTGAGAAAAGACGAAAATGCCCCTGTCTGGATCTTTAAAAATCTGGAATTCCCACGCACACCCCCCCCCACCCGACGCCTTCCACCCCTTTCGCCGAGCCATTTTCGCACGCCGGTAGCCGCCGCACCGTGGCCGGAGTTGGCCGACCACCACCCCTAGATCGAAGCCGGCGACCTCCTCTTCCTCCCTGTACCGGNGGCTCAGAGTTGACTTTTTGTGTGGTTATATTTTGGCTTTGACTTTGGTACCGTTGCATAGAGCTAATCGATACGAGTCCGTAGACTAATAGTATGCTTGATTCGGAGTTAAGACTAGGAAGTTATGGTCATTTTAGTGTGAAGGGCTTTTTGGTAATTTGGCAAAAAACTGATATTTAAGTGTGAGAAAAGACGAAAATGCCCCTGTCTGCATCTTTAAGAATCTGGAATTCCCACGCACACCCCCCCCCCACCCGACGCCTTCCACCCCTTTCGCCGAGCCATTTTCGCACGCCGGTAGCCGCCGCACCGTGGCCGGAGTTGGCCGACCACCACCCCTAGATCGAAGCCGGCGACCTCCTCTTCCTCCCTGTACCGGTGGTTCGCCGTAAAACGACCCAGATCACCAGAAATTGCAGCGACACCGAGAGCTCGTGCAGCCCGTGCACTGTTGCGACACCACCTTTGGCCGGCCATATCTCATTGTTCCGGTGGAGTTAGGGAGCGTGCTTGGTACCGTTGGAAAGCTGGCGCGACGATCTACATTTTGGTACCAAGATTGACCCCGGAGACTGCCGTATCATGTCAAAAATAGGCCGTGAAGTCTCAGAAAAACCACCCGCGACAGCCACCTTTCCACCTAGATCTACTCCGATCGCCGGCGAGTGGCACGACACAGCCACCACCACGAGGTTCAGACTGCGCCGACGACCTGATCTGCACTTTCCCGAGCTTCGACGACCGATGCACGCGCCACACGCGCCGCCTGACCCGAGCTCCACGCGCCGTCACCGATCTGCCCCACCGCCGGCGAGTGGTGGTGCACCGCCTATCCAGGAAGCTTCCCCTCGTGCCGGTAGATTTATATGGATTGGATTTATATGATTTGGATTTATACGATTTGAATTTATATGGATTTGTTTTATATGATTTGGATTTATACGATTTGGATTTGTATGATTTTCGATTCACGGTTGCAGTTATGATTTTGTATTTATGGATTTTGTCTCATGGTTTTAGATTGTGGATTTTGGAATTTATGGGTTGGAGCCCATGGTATTTGGTTTTAAATCAGTTTTGGATTTAACAAATGTTTCTACTTGCCATTGTATACAAACATGATTTACAAATAAACTTAATGTTTCTTGTTGAGATTATATTTATGGTTATAATGATTGATTCGTGATTTCAATGATCGTTTTAAATTACGTTTTTGCCTCATAAACTGTTTTATAATGATTTAATGATCTTGGGGATAAAACTAAGGGGTTTGCGAAATGATTTTCAAAACGGAGAACTTTTCAACTAAGTGACGTAAGGTTTGAGTGTAAAGAATTTAAATACTGAACTTATATTTTGTAGTTATCTAGGAGCACTCACGGAGATATTTATATCTCACTTTTTGTGTTTTTAACTTCGTTCCCTAGGTCCTAGCTGCAGGTTCTCGTGAGCTACCGTCGGCATCGCATCCGCTTATCGCATCCACACTTGACTTCCGCTACTACTTCTTCTTATATATTAGATCATGTTCTTTTTATTCTGTTTATTGTTGGATTTGTATTATTATTATTTTTCTGTCTATCACTCTTAGTGGCTCTGTCATTCCCACTTGCTTCAAACCCACATTATTGCTTGAGTATGAAATTCTTATTATTGTTGCATGGTATACTTTATTTTATAATTTATATTCTTATCTATACCTTTCGCCTTATTTATTATTTTAGTTGTTTATTAAATCCCTTTTCGGAGGAAGATTCTGTCGGCTACCCTGAAGGGTTCTGGTGGAATCTTCCTCAGGCGGGGCCTCTCCGGAAAATCTGGAGGGATTTCCGGGGCGGGTCCTGTCATAAGGTGTCATGTTTGGACAGGCAGACGGAATGGATGCTCGAAAGGTGCCATGCCATGGACTTAGGAATATCCCAAGTCTCATGTAAGACAACTAAATCTTGAGGTGCTGCTGAGGAACTGGGGGGCCTTCTCGAGCACAGGATAGGCAATTGAGCTAACCTATTCGTTATGGGTAATCAATGCTCTGGGTCGAATAGAGCTTTCCTCATGCACCAAGCTTTTTCTGGGTTTAGCTGCGCTTAATAGGCCAGTTTGGCGTCCTCTCTAGCAGCCACTTACCTTACCCAATTAAGATAATAGAAAGCCTTTTTCCTTTTTTGATCTACGCCCACCCCGATCTAGTAAGGATTGGAATTGGGCACTAGCATTAGTCTTTGAGTTGCTATCCTAGTAGGAATATTTTCCTTATAGTCCGTATTTTATAATATGAATATAGAAGTGCATGAATTCTTGGGGAGCGAGCCTATATATAAAAATGGAATTTATAAAGTAAGTTCAATGAATAGATAGAGTCAATGGTAGGACAAACAACTAGACCTGACAAATTTCAACATGACCCCTTAACATGACACGGGTTGGGTTGATAACGGGTTGACCACGAACTTTTTTCATGGATTCAGGTTTTATCTGAAACGGGTTGGGTTAATAATGAGTTGACCCATTATGAACATGTTATCTTGATGGGTCTTAACGGGTTGACTCACGAAAACCCATTATGAACCCATTAATCTTTAATGACAATGTAGTAATTTAACTATAAAAAACTTAAAGAAATGAAGATGTGCTTGAAATTGAATATATTTATGTATTATTTTATTTCAAATAATATTGTTTTAGATTTTTATTATTCATTTGTAGAAGGATTTAAGTATTATGTTTTCATGGTTAGTTATTTTTTTTTAACAGGTATTAAGTATGTTGCTTTAGTTTTTATTTTTGGTTTGTAAAAGGATACAAATATTATGTTTGTCTCTGCTTCACTTTTTTTTAGTATGGACTATAAACTATAAATCAAATATATTTTTCATTTTTTTTTAAATAATGTTGAAAATAAGTTTAACATGTGAACGAGTTAGATAACGGATTACACGATAATTTCATGAATGGGTTTAGGTTTACATATTTTAACACGAAAGCTTAACGGGTCGAGTTTGGATGAGAAAATTTTAACACGAACACGAATACCACACGACATGACACATTGTCAGATCTACAGACAGCACAACCTACACACGAATTAACTTTCAAGGTCAAGCAGTTTAGTCTCAATTTCACTACAGGATTTTCGAATTAATGTTGGGCTAGGCCACCTTGAATGGTGTGAGCTGCATGCAGGGAGACCTGCACATACGATTTTTAGGGGGATCTGGTCGAAAGACTAGCCAGCTCCCACCCCACTAGAAAGACTGAGAAATTAATAGAGTTCAAAACATATCTTCAAGCTTTCCTTATTCTGATCGTTCAGAGGGCGGTCGCGGAGTCACTAAATGAAGTCCTCCGTTTCTTTCAGAGGTGCTGACCCGCAGTAAGCAAGATGACTAAGTGACGTATGAAACCATTTTACTATGGAAGAAAAAAAATTGAGAATCAAAATTTTGGACCATGACCTTATGCAATTATTGTAAACATCATTTATCCTATAATGCTAAAAATGGTACAAGTCACTTAGATAGACATTGAAACAATTGTATAAATAAATTATAAATAAATAATAAATAAATAAAAATTGGTCCTAAAGATCTTGGACAAACATGAGTCTGTCAAAGTTCAGTAGGTATTAGTGTTTTTATATATTCTCATGCTCAAATGAGAGAATGATTAGCAAAATATATAGCTTCAACTGAGCAACTTTTTACTTTTGCTAAAGAACAATTTGAATATTTTGTTAAAAATTATTTACAGCCTGCATATGTTAGTATTTAAAAAAATACTATTAGATCAAATTATTTAAATTTTTTAATGATTTAAAAAATAACTTGATAGATGATTTTTCAAAATTTAATCATGGAACTTGTTTTACTTCGAATTTGTGGATTGGTGCAAATAGACAAAGTTATGTTTGGGTTACTGTACATTTTTTTATTCTAATTGAAATTTACATAAATAAATAAAATATTGCTTTCCGTTTGCTAGAATACTCTCGTAATGCTATGCAATTTTTCATAAAATGATAGATGTATGCATTTAAAGAATATGAAAATGATAAATAAAGTTTTTAGTATCACTTTTGATAATGCTACTTATAATACAAAACAAATAAAATGGAAGAATACAAATTGAATAATTAAACTTGAATTAAAACTTGTAAACCAAGTATCATACCTTATAATTTAGTAACGAATAATACTCTTATCCAATAGAGAAAATTAGCAACTTATACTCTTGTTAGAAATCTTAATTATTTTGTTGTTTTTCTCCCAAAAAGGGCTGCTATTTTACAAAATAACTAAAAATTATCTAAACTAAAAATCTAAAGTTAAAAACTACACAAAAACGCATCTGAACACACAATATTTGTGCAAGCCCAGACGCCTAGCACCAGGCTTAGAATGGCTCTTGGGCTGCACTGCCTTGCTGCCATGTAAGTGCTGGAAATCACCAGCAAAGTGTCTGGCCCAAAGCCTGGGCTCTGCTACCTTGTTGTTTTAATTACAGCTCTAACATTTTTCTTCAAATTTCCTTTCTTTAGATCAAAATCACCTAAAATATAGGAAAATACATATTAACCTATTTTAAATGAGTAAAATTATGCTTAATTCAAATAGTGAAGTACATAAAACATATATAAATCATGATCTATCAATAATGCTACTTATAATAATGTTGCCATTGATATGTTTAAAAATAATTTTCAACCACCTTATGATGGTCAATTTTTATATATGAATTATTAATTTAATTTATATGTAAATTATTAATTTAATTGTACAAGATAGTCTCAAATTGATCAATAATCATATTGAATCAATAAGGGATGTCATTCTTTATATATCTTCATCTCCTTTTAGTCAACAAGATTTTTCTTCTTTGTGCAAATTATATGGCTTGAAATGC
Organism: Ochetophila trinervis; assembly: GCA_003254975.1. Taxonomy (NCBI): domain Eukaryota; kingdom Viridiplantae; phylum Streptophyta; class Magnoliopsida; order Rosales; family Rhamnaceae; genus Ochetophila; species Ochetophila trinervis. The sequence goes on from QANX01000448.1 coordinate 107,280, forward strand.
ATTAAGTTTATGATGAATATGAAAGTCCGTTGGAATTCTACTTTTTTTATGTCAAAATTTTGTGAAAAGAATCATATAGTAATTAGTGATTTTTTCAACAACAAGCTTGACGACATTGTTTTGTGTAAAGATGATTGCAAAGTTGCTTTTACATTTATGAAATTTTTAGAAGGAATTTATAATGCTACAACAGCTTGATGGGGTATTTACTATCCAATTTTTGTATTGTTCTTAATCACTTATGTAAGATACGTGCTACTTTTGTTAAATATAGATATGATATAAATTTTTCGAACAATTGTGAAAAATGGAAGAAAAGTTTAAAGAATATTGGGAATGTGTACCCTCAATTTTAGTTTAGGTGCTACGATGGATCTTAGAATTAAATTAGTTAAAGTGGAAGTGTTATTGAATGATTTCAAATTTGAATATAGACATTGTTATTAGTGCAAATTGCATTGATATTTTGGTAACAAAATTATACTATACTTTTGCATCAAAATTTAGCAATTGTCCAAGACCCACATCTACTCTATTTCCTTCAAAGTCTAATGAATATTCTTCGACAATACTTACAAAGAAAGGAATACAAATGTTAGTTCTCTATGAAGTAAACTTTATAAATATTTGGATGCTGATTTTATAGACTTTTTACTCAAGTAGAAATAGAAAAGTTTGATATATTACTTTGGTGGAAAAAATATGAAAAATATTTTCCTGTATTTTCCATCATGACACGTAATCTTTAACACCTTTAATGTCTAGTATAGCATCGGAGTTTGATTTTAGTACAGGTAATGGAGTATTAGATGAGCGAAGAACTAAGGATGAGCGTTTATACTAAATCGGCCCAAAAAAACCAAATGGACCAAACATGGCAATTTGGTTCGATTCGATGTTGCTGTAAAAAGGTCGGCATGGTTCATTTTTTCCATATGAAATAACCAAGTGACCCAGTTTGGTTAGCGGTTGGGGTGAACCTCACCAGAACCAAACCACCCATATACATTCCCATTTGATTTGTGCCACATTACTTCATCATTTTCATCATAGCCATCTAATTTATGCCACACCACACTATCCCTCTTCATCATAGCCGTCATATTTTTGCCACATCACCCCATTTTCATTTTATTTTACAAAATTATAAAATTACAAATTTTAAAACACCAAAAAATCTCAGCCATTGATGATCTGATCATCATATCCCCATTTTCTTTGTGCTTCAAAAAAGAGAAAAGCCTAGGCTAGCCATCATCATCAGATCCCTCACTTTTTCTCTCATAAAAGAGAAAACCCTAGTTGGCGCCACTTCCTCTCATTTGATGGATCCAGGACTTTATATTCTTACTTTTTCCCATTGATTTCCTCTCTCTCTCTCTCTCTCTCTCTCTCTCTCTCTCTCTCTCTCTCTCTCTCTCTCTCTCTCTCTCTCTCTTTATGTCTTTGTTTGAAACCTTAGCCTCATCTAAATCCGAAGAAAAGACAATGTAAATCCAAGCCACCTCTCCTCTTCTTCCCACTAATTTCCTCTTCTTTGATGTCATCTTTGTAACCACCGTGACACCACCCAGAACCCACAACCAACATCATGTCGTCATCACCACGATCAACTTCACCTCATCATTATTGACCAACCAGCCACACTGCGATAACTCAAGCACTAACCCATGACCTTTTTTTTTTGTTATTGTATATATGTTTTTTTTTTCCTGATGTCTTTGATTTTTGTTTATCTGGTTTCTAAACTAGACTTTCTAGGTTATGTCATCTTCAAGCTTTGTGTTCCCAAACCAACTAGTTTAACTGAAAAACCGACTAATCTCTTTCAGTTTCTGTTGATTTTGGTTATGCAATGGTTTTTGCTTTGGTTCAGTGCAAACTCCAGTCAAAACCAAGTATGTCGATTTTGTCTGGAAATTCACCCAAAACTGAACCGAACAAACTCATGCCCATTCCTATAATTAAATTGATAAATTATTGATTTAATATTTTCTCAATTGTTATAATTAAATTGATAAATTATTGATTTAATAAAAAGATCATGACATTTCCAATAATATTTCCATTTTTTATAAGTTTTTGTCAATTTTTAATTTTTTTTCAACATTGACAAATTATGATATTTTCATCGTTATTTCTGCATTTTGGAACATTCGATATTCGGTTGACATTGATACTTCGAACTTTGATACCAAAAGCTATGATATTATTTTATTGAATTGTATTGAGTTTCTCTTAATTCATTTAAGTGAATATTTTTTTTTATTTCATCCATATTAATGTTTTCAATAATTAATATAAATAAATCATTTTTCATATTAATTGATAAACATAATTTGTTTATTTAATAATTTCTTTTCTAAGAAAAAAAAGCACATATTTATTAAGGTGCCATTTGCTAATTTTTTTTTTCTTGATTTGGCTTTTTCTTCTTATTCGTTTTTAATAGGGGTCTTCATCAGTTCGAAACAGACCTATTTTGGAAATAGTCAATCCAATCCAATTCGTAATCGATTTTATTTTTTTTAATCAAATCTGATCCGATCAATACATCAAATCCAATCCAATTAGTAATTGGATTTGATCGGTTTAGTTAAATTGAACCATAAAAATGCTCAAAAATTAAATTGATCGGTTTGACTTGAATTTTTATTTAATTTGTTTGAAATTTTTAAAATTTAATTTTTGAGCATTTTTATTTTGAATATTTGACATTTAAACTATTTTTTGTGCCAAAAACTTATTGGGCTTAAACTTTGTTTAAAAAATTACATTTTTTTTTCAAAATCTAACATATAAATGATAAAAAAAAAATTAAATTACGCTTATTTAAAAAATGATTGAGGAGAGAGAGTTAGAGAAAAGAGATAATGCCCTAAACATTATCTAAAAATTGATTTAGTGTATGTAGATTCATAGTAAAATAATGAATTTACCAGTAAAAACAAGTCATGTGATAAAAAAAAATATTTTAAAAATTAAAAGGTAATTGGTTTGGATCGGTTTTATTGGTTTTTAAACTTAAAAACCGAACCAAACCGATCCAATGGTCAGTTTTGAATTTTTAAAAACCGATCTAATGGTCGGTTTTGAATTTTTAAAACCGTTCCAATCCAATAACACTAAAAAAACTGATCTAAACAAATTGGATTGGATTGGATCTGTTAGTTTCATCGGTTGATCTTTTTTTTGCACACCCCTAAGTATGCTTCACAACCTTTTTCGATTAGTGCTTGTCAGATATCTAATTAATTATAGATTTAAAAGAAAATATATATAAATACCAAATTGAAAAACCATTTAAAAATATGTTCGATTTTTATTATTATTTTCTTCTTTTAAATTTATATTTTAAAAATTATTTGAGTTGTCAAATAAATTTTAAATATTATTATAACACTGACAAACATTTAAAATAACTATTAGACCAATTAACTAGAAAAAGAAAAACAAGAAAAAAAAAATCAATGTCTTACCAAAAAGCACTTAACATGTATAATTTTTTATCTTATAAAACATCAAAATTAGATAATATGGATATAAATCATATAATAGTTTGGTTTTTTTTTTCCTTCTTATTTGTATCCAGTTTGCTTACTTTATTTACAAAATATTGCTTATCAAATATCTAATCAACTACAAATTTTAAAACATATATATATATAAGTTTTCAAATTCTTACCAACAATAGCACAATGCAAAGTACCTACAGTCCTATTAACTACCTCTGTTTGACCATCGGTTTGTGGATGATAAGTAGTACCTAACTTACCCCACAAGACTCTCCAAAAGTGACTCAAAAATTTCACATCCCTATCAGACACAATAGTTCTAAGCACTCCATGTAATCTTACAACCTCCCTAAAGAACAAGTTAGCAATATTTGTAGCATCATCAGTCTTATGACATGCAATAAAGTGCGTCATCTTAGAAAATTTATCAACAACCACAAATATGTTATCCCTACACTTCCTAGTTTTAGCTAACCCAATGACAAAATTCATGGATATATCAACCCAAGGCTCATTAGGAATAGGCAAAGGTGTATATAACCCATGTGTCATAGACTTAGACTTGGCATGTCTACATGCAATACATTGAGAACAAATTCTTTGAACATCCATTTTCATATATGGCCAATAAAAGTGTTCAACTAAAACATCTAAAGTCTTATGCACACCAAAATGACCCATTAAACCACCACTATGTGATTCTCTAATAGAGCAATTAGGCACACAAATTCTTGAACCACGAAACAGAAAACCATCATGTCTATAGAATTTATTAAATGCACATTGTTCACATGTAACATAAATATCCTTAAAATCAGAATCACTTGCGTACATGTCTTTCAATTGCTCAAAACCTAACAACTTAGAAGTTAATGTAGTTATGAGAACATACCTTCGAGATAATGCATCAGCTACTGCATTATCCTTACCTTGTTTGTAGCATATCACATATGGAAAAGTCTCTATGAACTAACCCCCTTTGCATGCCTCTTGTTGAGCTTTCCTTGTCCTTTGATGTGCATGAGGGACTCATGATCGGTATAAATCATGAATTCCTTTTGAAGCAAGTAATGTTGCCACACCTCCAAGGCACCAAACAGTGCATCCAACTCCTTGTCATATGTCGAGTACTTGAGTTGAGCTCCATTTAGTTTCTCACTAAAGTATGCAATGGGACGTTTTTCCTGCATCAAAACAGCACCTATACCAATCCCAGAAGCATCACATTCAACCTCAAACATCTTATCAAAATTAGGTAGAACAAGAATAAGAGCAGAACATAACTTATCTTTTAAAGTTTGAAACGCATGTTCTTGTTCCTTACTCCATTTAAAACATACCTCATTTTTGACAATCTCATTCAAAGGAGCAGCTATGGTAGAGTAGTCATTCACAAACCTTCTATAAAAGCCAGCTAAACCATGAAAACTTCTTACCTCAGATACGTTCTTAGGTGTAGGCCATTCCTTAATAGCCTTGATCTTCTCTTCATCTACTTCAACATCCTGTGCACTCACAACAAAACCAAGAAAAACAAGTCTATCTATACAAAATGTGCACTTTTTAAGGTTAGCATATAATTTCTCTTTTCTAAGCACATCTAGCACTTGGCTAACATGCATCACATGGTCATCTAAACTTTTGCTATATATCAAAATATCATCAAAATATACAACCACAAACTTTTCTAGAAATTCCTTTAAAACATGGTTCATTAATCACATAAATGTACTAGGAGCATTAGTTAACCCAAAAGGCATAACCATCCATTCATATAACCATATTTTGTTTTAAAAACAGTTTTCCACTCATCCCATTGTTCATCCGAATTTGATGGTATCCACTTTTTAAATCTTTCTTAGTAAATAAGCAAGCACCATGCAATTCATCAAGCATATCATCTAACCTAGGAATGGGATAACGATACTTTACCGTTATTTTATTCACTGCCCGACAATCAACACACATCCTCCATGTTTCATCCTTCTTGGGTACCAATAAGACTGGTATAGCACAAAGACTCATGCTCTCCCTAACATGACCCTTTGCTAGCAACTCCTCCACTTGCCTTTGTAACTCCTTTGTTTCCTTGGGATTGCTACGATAGGCTGGTCAGTTTAGAATGCTTGCTCGAGGCACAAAATCTATTTGATGCTCAATACCTTTTAATGGCGGCAATCCAGTCGGCATCTCTTCTGGAAAAACATCATCAAAATCTTGCAATAAAGAGACAAAAACACTAGGCAAATAGGGATTAAGGTTAGTTTCACAAAGCAAAACCTCTCGAAACCTCACCAACAATATTGCTTTGTTGCCTAAGAATGCACTTTTGATTTCTCTCTCTTTTGCATAAAAAAACTCTTTTTCTTTTCACTCTTCTCATTTTTCTCTCTTGCACTTTCCTCTTTATTACTAGTGCAATCACTCTCCATTAGGCTTTTATTTTTATTCTTTTCACTCTTGGCCTCTTTATACTCAATTCTTTTATTTGCCTCACTTCCCAAATCCCCATGGAAAACTTTGGATAGTTTCAATTGTTCAAGATACACATCTTTTGGAGATAAGGGTGCAAGTGTGACTTTCTTTCCATTGTGCTCAAAAGAATACCTATTCTTAAAACCTTCATGGATAGTCCTCCTATCGGATTGCCATGGTCTACCCAACAAAATATGCCCCGCTTGCATAGGTACTACATTACACAAAACCTCATCATTATACTTTCCAATAGAAAAGGCAACTTTCACTCTCTTATTTACCTTAATCTCCCCACTATCATTCAAACATTGTAACCTATAAGGGTTAGGGTGTTTTTCACATACTAGTCCAAACTTCTCAACCAAAGTAGTACTAGCAACATTAGCACAACTACCCCCATCAATGATTAAACTACATGTTTTACCACTCACAAAACATCTAGTATGAAAAATATTCTCCCTTTGTTCTAGTCCCTCTTCCTACACCTTCAAATTTAAAACCTTTCTAATTACTAGGGACTCTCCTACCACGGGATACTCTACATCCTCCTCCGAACTAGAATCATACTCTAATGGTGGCCTTTCCTCATCGGACTCAGACTCCGACATTACTTCATTACCCCTCATCAAGATAGTTTTCCTATTTGGACATTCGAAAGCAATATGCCCAAACCCTTGACATTTAAAACATTTTATTTCCCTATGTCTAGAAGTACTAAAAGTGTTAGGATTAGAAGTACCTCTTGTTAGGTTGGCACTTTTATCCTTGAACTTGGATGCATCTCCAATTTTCTCTTTGGTCTCCAAGTTCTTCTCTCTCTTCTTGTCGTCATACTTGTTCCACTTCAAGTTAGAACCCCACTTTGAATTGGAGCTTGAAAACCCTTTTGATGGACCTTAACTTCTCAATTGCTTTTCCACTTTAATAGCCATGTTGACCATCTCTTACATCTCTACATATGGATGTAGATCCACCACCTTGGCAATATCTTTGTTCATCCCACTTAGAAATCTTGCCATTGTAGCTTCTCTATCCTCGTCAATGTTGGCTCTTATCATAATCATCTACATCTCTTTGTAATACTCCTCTACGGATCTAGACCCTTGTGTGAGTCTCTGCAACTTTTGATGAAGCTTTCTATAGAAATAAGATGGTACAAAACTCTTCCTCATAATTCTCTTCATCTCATCCCAAGTTGAGACTGGATCTTCTCTATTTCTCCTCCTTGACTGTATAAGTTGCTCTCACCAAACTAGAGCATAATCAGTGAACTCCATTGCGGCTAGTTTAACATTATTCTCATCAGAGTAATTGTGACAATCAAATATTAGCTCTACCTTCTTTTCCCATTCCAAGTATGCCTTGGCATCACTTCTTCCCTTGAATGGCGGAATGTGCATCTTAATCAAACTTAGATTGTCATCCATTCCTCCTCTTGGCTCCTCTCTCCTAGGTTTTCTTCTTACAATTTGGACTTCATACTCGTCTTCATCGGAAACAATTACTTATTGTCTCCTAGGTCGTGTTCCTTCCCTTCTAGTAGTATTGGACATGGCCATGGTCATCTCCCTTATTTGCTCCATCATCTCATCCATCCTAGATTTATATGTTTCTTCCATCCTACAAGTCAATCTCTCTTCCATCCTTCTATACTCACCCTCCAAAGCTTGTCGTAGAGCTTTGGATCAGGTGTTGCCACTTGCACTTCTTCTGAAGTAGAAACTCTTTTTCCGTCTCTTTTAGACATTCTCACACACTCCTTTACATGTTTAACTCAACAATGGTAAACACTCATGTTTCACACAAATTTGGCTTTTACCCACTTTATAGTCACCACTCAAGCCTTTTACCACTCAAGTCTTGTTCACCAAGTTGCACTTCAAAACCAATTATCTTAAACAAAAATATAAAACTAAAATAGCAAATTTCAAAATTAAAACCTAACAATAAAAGCAAGTTCAATTCTAGAGCAAAATTGGCACAAAAGAAAAGGACAAAAGAGTAATGAAACAAATAATAATTACTCTATAAAATCAACACAATGAGAAAATAGGAAACTAAAGAAATTTAGAATAGGAAAGTANAAACTATGAGAATAGGAAACAAAATAAATTTAGAATAGGAAAGTAAGAAAATAAGAAACTATGAGAATAGGAAACAAATAAAATAGAAAAGTACGAAATATGGAATAATAAAAACAAATCATAAATCAATTAGGAATAAGTAACTTTCCTAATATTCAAGCAACCAATCTCAATATTCCAACTTTCAATATTTTATTTTTTTGCTACGATTTTTTTTTTCTTTTTCTTCTTTTTTTTTTCTTTTTTTTTTTTGTAAATATAATCATATTCTTCTTTTTTTGCTTCTTCTTTTTTTTGGTACGATTTTTTTTTTTTACGATTGTTTTTTTTGGTAATAAAACACCAAGAACAATGAAGAACTCAAGAACAAAACAAAAACAAAAACAAAAACAAAAACGCAGAAAATAAAAAGCTAATCAAAGACTCTAAAAATAAAAACAAAGAACAAGATAAATAGGAATTTATCTTGGCCTTGCTCTGATACCAAATGATCCGGAACCCTAAGCTTAAAGAAACTGTAATCCCAACACACAAGATGATATGAAACAAACCCTGGGTAAAAACCCGCCCTATAACACCTCTAGATAACAATTGTATAGTTGGGATTACAGTTTCTTTAAGCTTGGGGTTCCGCATCACCGCCCTATAGCACCTCTAAATATCTAGTGTATTTAGAAGACAAAGAATGAAATTGAAATTTGCCACCTTTGATAAGAAGATCAATTCCCAATGCAACAAGTAGAAGAAGAACTATCCTCACTTGGAATACACAAGTCTTGTTGATAACAATAGTAGATTCTAAATAATTAATAATCAAAGTTGTTCTTTATAAGCTAGTAACCCCCCTTTATATAGAGATTAAGGTTAGGTTAAGAATCAATCTAGACCATAAAATAATTAGGAAAGTAATCCTAAGGCTGAAAACTAACCCTAAATAAATAAAATCCGAAAATAGCTAAATTACGAAACTACCATTATAATTCGAAAATAACTAAAATTATGAAATTGCCATTATAAGATGTTTATTTTTAAAATGCGGCCGTTTTGTGATGTGGGCATCGAGCGCTCTTCTAGCATGGATGTTCGTGGTGAAGATATTGTGCTGCCAAGTGGACCAGTGACGTGTTCTCAAGCTAAGAAGATCAAAGCGGGAATGCTTGGACTTGT
>QANX01000450.1:4276-40259 GCA_003254975.1 Ochetophila trinervis
AAAAATTGTTGATATTCGATGATGGAGGATTTTGGATTTGGTTTTGAGGAGTACCACACGGTATCGAGATGTTGATTGAGATATTGGATTATTATGCGCGCTATATGTATTATGCCATCCTCTGCTGCGGACACGTGTCGGGAGAGAGATGATGAGGATCCTGCCATGACGGATCTGGGACGCCGGTTCATTGTGATGAGTTTACCCCCCTCCCCCCGCCTGTGACGCCATCAGGAAGCTGAGGGTCACACGGCACGATACTATGTTGTGGTACTGGTTGTGTTTTATATTTGTTGATTGCTGATTTTAAATTGATGGTTTGAATTTATGGATTGGATTTATATGATTGGATTTATACGATTTGGATTTATATGGATTGGATTTATATGATCTGGATTTATACGATTTGGATTTATATGGGTTGATTTATATGATTTGGATTTATACGATTTGGATTTATATGGATTTGTTTTATATGATTTGGATTTATACGATTTGGATTTATATGATTTTTGATTCACGATTGCAGTTAAGATTTTGTATTCATGGATTTTGCCTCATGGTTTTAGATTGTGGATTTTAGAATTTATGGGTTGGAGCCCATGGTATTTGGTTTTAAATCGGTTTGGATTTTAACAAATGTTTCTACTTGCCATTGTATACAAACATGATTTACAAATAAATTAATGTTTCTTGTTGAGATTATATTTATGGTTTAATGATTGATTCGTGATTTCAATGATCGATTTAAATTAGGTTTTCGCCCCACAAACTGTTTTATAATGATTTAATGATTTTGGAGATTGAACCAAGGGTTTTGCGAAATGATTTTCAAAACGGGGAACCTTTCAACTGAGTGATGTGAGGTTTGAGTGTAAAGGATTTAAACTGTTGAACTTATATTTTGTAGTTATCTAGAAGCACTCACTGAGATTTTATATCTCACGTTTTGTATTTTTTAACTTCGTTCCCTAGGTCCTAGCTGCAGGTCCTCGTGAGCTATCATCGGCATCGCATCCGCATATCGCATTCGCACTCGACTTCCGCTACTACTTCTTCTTATGTATTAAATCATGTTCTCTTTATGCTGTTTATTGTTGGATTTGTATCATTTATATTTTGTTATCTCACTTAGTGATTCTGTCATTCCCACATTCTCCCTAATCTGTTATGTTATTTATTTCAGTACGGCTAGTTGTTTGTTGCAATGCATATCTTATCAATTTTATTGTCCTATTTATTATTTTATTGTTTATTGAACTCCTTTTCGGAGGAGAATTCTGTCGGCTGCCCTGAAGGGTTCTGGTGGAATCTTCCTCAGGCGAGGCCTCTCCGGAGAATCTGGAGGGATTTCTGGAGCGGATCCTGTCATTAGATGCGATCATGTGGACAACAATACACACATTCGGAGTTCGGATATGGATAAACTGTTGCATAGCATTTAATTATGTGTCTCTGTGTGTGTTTTTCTTTTGATGAATCTATTTGTGTTAATCATTGTAACTTAGTTCTCTCTGAATAAGAAAATAAGAAGTTCCATGTGTCCTCGACTTTGGATGTGAGTCGGTTTTGATCTATCTATTTCTTTAAATTTAATTTTGAAAGGATTAGAATTGTTTTGGATAAAGATACATAAGTTTTAAGTGACATAATATTAATTTTTGGGTTATAAGCAACTTATTATCTTTTAATTTGGACAGATTTGAAAGTTCATTTTGGGTCTACAATTATATATATATATATATATATTTATTATTACTATTATTATTATTATTATTATTATTTTGCATTTGATATTTTTTTTAGTTTTCAAAAGTTACATATTGGTATTGGCCAAAAATAAATTTAGATATTGATGAAAAAAACTGCTAAATTCTAATGGTTTATCAATTTTTTACTCTAAATCCATCTTTTTTTTTTTAAATTTTGATCATTAATTCATTTTATATAATCCAAAAATACACCAAAATAAACATAAAAAAAGAAAAGAATTTAAGATAAAAAGAAAAACAGATAAACCATTAAGACTTAAGGTTCCTTATACTTAACGGTTTTTTTCACCAGTATATAACTTGTTGAAATTTAAAAGATATTAAATACCAAAAAAAAATAAAAAAAAAATTGAGATCCCAAAATAACCTTTGCTCAAATAAAAAAGTAATAAAATGCATTTAAATCTTAATTTTTCTATGATAATATTCTAACTGTCTATTAGCTCTATATGACCAGACTATTAATTATAAACAATTGAAGTTTGGTGAGTTGCAGCAAATGACAAAGCTTCCTTATTACCAAAAAAAAAATGAGAAAGCTTCCTCAGCAAGGCAAAGAAGGAAGCTTTTTGTATTGTTCCCACTTTTACCTTTTGAATGCCTTTTGTGAATATATCCCTAAAGAAGAAGATTCCAAAGTCACAGGAGCAAACCAACTAAACCAAAATTGAGAAATATTCTTAGATATGGAACTTTCAGAGTAGTACTCCATGCCAGACAAATTTAGTTAATCAATTCAGAATTGTCCCTACTTTTTAACATATATGCAACTCCATTTCTTAAAACATCATTTTCATCTGGGTCTCTTATTAGAGGTAAAAAAAGAAAAGAATAATATTTATTTTTAAATGCTTCATATTTAAGCTTGTCTAGTATTAATTCCTAATCCCCTGGAAGTTAACATTAATTAGACTCGTGTCCATGTTCTTGAAGGGGATGGTTCGGTACAAAAATTGTATATATATAATTCTGATTTTGAATATGTTGTTCTCAAGATTAAAAAAAGAAATACTAAGCAATAATTTAATTCTAAATGACAAAATCACTGTTTTTTTTCTTTCGTCATTGATTCCGAGTTTGAATTTTCGCACTTCAAATTAAAACATAAATAAATAATTATGTGAATTTTAATCCCTAAATGGTTTTCTAGCTTTGTGTCTTGTTATTAATTAGATTTTGAATCAAACAATTATTTGTCCCTACCATACAAGAGTCAATTCTATTCTTTTGTTGTTGTTAGATATATTATTCAAAATTATTAGGTTATTATAGACGTTTGTTTTTTTTTTCTTATGAATTTATTATATATGTTTGTGGTAGCATATGGAAAATGGCCCACAATATTTTTAATCATAAGTTTGGTGAAGTTCAACCATTTTAGCCAATACCAACTATTCCCACCCCCTTCCCCTCTAAAAAATAAAATAACAATAAAAAAGAGAGAATAAGGGAAAAAAATAAAAACATGAAGCAGAGATTAGTATATATAGTAGATATTCAACATGGGTGCTTCTGAAGTAAATTCCTCTCTAATTCATATATAATATATTACAACAACAGCCTAATCTAAGAACAAGAGAAAGGAAAAAAAAAGGACCTCTAACATAGAAACATAACATATAATTTGTCTTTAACGAAAATTTGGCATTAATTGATCATCATGATCATGATCTCTAAACAATAATCAATTGTCTCTGTGCTTCAATTCTGATTTCTTCTTTCATTTTTCTGATAAACTCATCGAATTTCTTGTTCAATTCTTCTGTACTCAGCACTCCAATTTCTTCTTCTTCTTCTTCTTCTTCTTCTATTTCAACTCCTTGTTCAACAAGATTAAGACCACTCTTTGACCATTTGTTGTCCTCCTCTTTGTCTTCTTCAACATCTATTACAGTTTCTTCTTCTTCCTCTTCTTCTTCATTCCAAACTATAGAAAATCTTCCTTGTTCTTGTTCTCCTTCAATATTTGAAACCATAGATATAGATGCACTTGCTTGTTCTTCTTGTTCATAGTCCAATTTGATCAAACACTCATTTTGATCACGTCCTTGTTGCTCAACAACATTAACAGTTTCCTCCGAACCAATTTCCTTCTCCAAGCTCATCTCTTCTGTCTCTGGCACTGAAGATTCAAGTGAGGAAACATCAATGACACTCTTCAAACATTCATGATGATCAGGACGATTAGAGGGAGACAAGAACCGGATTAGACCCGAATATTTTGCAACGAAAACAACAAGTCCATTGCAAAGGAGGAATATGCAGTTTTTGTCAACTGTGTGAGTGACAAGTTGGTAAGGGAATGTAGAAAAGCAGAAGTTGAAATAGTTGAGGAAAGAAAGCAGAGGAGAGTGTGAAAAGAAGAAAGAAAAAACAGAAACCGAGAGCACAAATTTTGTAAGCTTCTCTAGAAATTGAGTGTCAATGAACTGTGTCAAGGCATGAAGATTCTGGTTCTCTTTGTGTTCCATCTTCTCTGAGAAAATTAACCAGCTTTTTTCTTTCTTTTCTTCTTCTTTTATTGAAGAAAAGAGGTAGTTTAGGCTAGAGATGGAATTTGGAAAGGTGTTTTATAAGAATGGTTATGAAAACCATGAAGAGCTTCATGTGTATATATATAGTATTTTCCAAATTGAAAGATATACTCAGGTGGTGATTGGTTTTACAAAACTACCCTTGTCCACCAAGCAATGAAGAAGACCTGTACTATTCCTAGTTACTTAACTATTTTGGACAATCTAGCTGTCAGCCCCATTAGGTATAATAGTTATCTTCATGTTCACCAATTTGAGGTTGACTGCTGTAGTTGGCTTTGAGAGATTAAAAGGTGGCATTTAAGAAGAAGAGACTTTGAGACTCATTTCCACAAGATTCACAAGAGCATACAGATGATAAATGATTGGTGTACAAGTGTCAATCTACAAAACTATCATTTGGAACTAATTATGCCTGAAAATTTTCTTTCTTTATTTTGGTTGAATAATTGTGGGTGAAAATTGTGGTTTTGCGGTTGTTGCTTAAAGATAATCATGTGGCTTTGAGGTCGGTTCTGATTTTTGTTGTGTCTTAGACATTTAGTCTTGAGTCGTAAGCAAATATTATATCTTTTTCATAATGGGAAGTTTGAAGTTAAGAAAATTCATGAACAATTTTCTATGGTGAAGCAAACTATGATTGTTGAGTATTTGGATGTTAGTGGTTTCAAACCGACTATATTTGAAATTAATTAATCTAATTTAATTAATCAATTTGACTTTTTAATCTAAACGAACTAATCTATACATCAAATCTAATTAGTAATGAATTTAGATCGATTTGGATGATCAGTTTTAAGTTTAGATGTTTACTTAATTTTTGGGTTTTTTTTTTAGTTTTTAGCTCTTTTAATTTAATAGTTTGGGCATTCTTATCTTTGATTTTTGAATTTTTTATTTTTCTGATTTTGTTTGGGCTTAATATTTTACTGAGTAAAAAACGTTTTATAAATCTAATACATAAAAATACAGATAACTATTAAAAAAAAATAAAGTATCCATAATTTTTTTGAAAAGAAAAAAAAAAATACTAAAATTATTATATATATATATGTATCTTATTCTATTATTTTATATTTTAAAATATTTTTTTTTTTTAAAAAATATAAATATAATTTTTTTATTACGTATAATGTAATTAGATTGGTTCGATTTAGTATATCCGTTTTTAAACATTAGCAATCAATCCTAACCTAACTGATGGTTAGTTTAAAAAAAAAATTAATCAAATTCAACAACACTAAAATAACCAATTCAAATAAATTGGATTAAATGAAATCTGTTAGTTTTATTAGTTGGTATTTTTTTTTTGAAACTCCTACTTTTGCAAGCACTGTTTCATATAGAAGTAAGAAGATCATGCACATAGAGTATATATGGCAAAATAAAACTTAGCAAAAACCCTTTCTGCATTTTTTTCTCTATTATTTATAATTGTCTAAAAAAGACATTGAAATTACATGATGGATATGGTAAAAACTAAAAAGAATAAAAACCAGAATCGCTTATCCACGTTTAATTAATTCCTAGCGATGGTTCTGGAAGGGTTAATTACTAAATAATGTACGGCACGGATCTAAGTTATATTTATGGTTATGATTTTGACCATCTTCTCCGTAATATATCTTCTTTACTTTTTTTTATTCTCTAAGATACCATCAAACCCTCTTTTTACTTTGATAGACAGTCTCAAAGTTTTCCCTCTGCCTAACGACAAACCTTTAAATTAAAGCTCCTACATTTTTCCTTCAAGTAGTGTCCCTGTTATAAAAAAGAAAAAGGAAGAGAGAATATATATTTTTTCCACTTTTTCACCAATAAAGAAAAAAAATTGATTCAGATGAGGTTGTTGGTTTATTTGGAGTTTGGATAGAGAGAATATTTACGTGTTTTCTGGTTATAATCATTATTGAAAACATAATCACTTTCAAGATGTTTTGGAGGAAAATAAAAGCAAAACTAGATCTCATTAAATTAATCATCAAGCAGACCTTTTTGAAGGCAAAATTACATCACAGCTAAGGATGTTTGTTGAACTTCCAACCGAAACTAAAAATTATGTATGTATGTATGTATGTATGTATGTATGTATGTATGTATGTATGTATGTATGATATGCAGTTTTGCTATTCTATTATTCAGCAGGCAACATTACACTGTAATTGTCTGATGCCTAGCGCTTAATTTAACCCAATTATGCATATTAGACGGCTAGAATAGATTATCATCTATTGAGTATAGTAGCTCACATTCAAAGCTAATGTTGCCAAAAGAAAGCTCCAATAGCATAAGCCATTTTCTCTTCCAGAGAACCCACAAAGCTGAGTCCATATGTTTTGAGAAGCATGTCCAACTTCCACTCTTCCATGTTGGCATAGTCTAGCTTGGTGTACCTTGGATAATGAAGAGGCAGTTGGAACCCATTTGGGTATTGTTCCTTGCAATTTCTAATCTCTGCGACCAGTACTTGTTTTGCAAACTTCAAGCTCTTTCTGTTTCCTTCGGCCTTCACTTCGTTGCATGCTAAGCTCTCCATGCTTTGCTTGCTAACATTGTCAGAGATGCCCCCTAAGAGTACTTGGGTAACTGCAGAATCAAGCAACAACTTCTTCAGTTCCAGAATTCCCCTGATCTAGAAAAAGAAAAAAAAAATTAAAGTTATTCAAAGGTAGCTTAGGGAACATAATATATGTAGCATATATATGTGTAAGGATTTTGGCTGCAGGGCATGGTTCAGCTTCATCAAATTTTTATTTATTTTTGAAAATTATCTTCTGCATTACGATGGGTTTGAAATGGTTAGACCAATGTATTGTTAAAGTATTTATTAGTCGCTTTTGATCTTTGATTGAAAAACCAACTTGCAATTTTGTTACAAGTTGGCAAATAAATGAGATTCTAAACTTTCTTTTAGGTCCCTTTCTTTAATGATTTAAAGAGTAATAATACTAAGCTTAGGACTTAGGAGAAGGTGCTAAGATGAAGTATTTAGAGATGAGTTTCTTGGCCCAAATATTAGCTGTACGCTCAAAGGACTAGCATCCACCTCCAAAGAGAACTAGCCCAAGAATCTAAACTCTCTGTTTCGGTTATTCAGTTCACATTGCCCCAAAAAATAGATTGGTCATTATGATTTATCAGGAACAAAACAACAAAAATATTCAATGCAACACCATCCGCTCAAATATATGAATTGTAAAACAGATTTTGCAATTGCATTGAAAGAGGAAAAAAAAAAGTATAAAACAAAGAAAATTGCCAATTAAGCATACTTTTAATCCCAAGTTCTGTCTGTAACTTGTGAAAACAGCTATACTCCTACCCAGCAAAGCCACAAGTTGAATGTGGAAAGCACATTGTTTTTTTTTTATTGAGGCTCTTAATTTCCCTTTCAAAACCCTAATTTAAGTGGGTTTCCTTATTTCAAATTATTGACTTTAAAAGAGGAAAGAGTAAAAAATAATAATAATAATAAAGAAATAAAGAAAAATTAATAAATAAGCCGGTTTATTATTACTATTTTTTAATTGTAAGTCGGCTAACCAGGTAGTGATTGACATCCTATTCTACTCTTATCCTTACCCAGCATAGCAAAAACCGACATCCAAACAACCCTTTTGTATATTCATCAAAACACTTCCTAACATTCCTTCTCTGTTTCTCAGTCTCTTTCTCCGTTTTTCTAATTCTTTGCATAAACCCTACGTCAATCCCGTTAGCACAGAAACTAAACCTCGTTGATACAAAAATCGTACGGAAACCACAACAATGTCTCCGATCTTTCTCCGTTCGCGTCTGTTGGTAACATTGCTAAGAAAGCAAAATCGACGCCTGTTGAGCTCCGATTGTGCCTCGAGCCATTTCAGAGAGCCACTGGTAGCTGCACAAACAGTAGTCGCCGATCAGCCTCCACCGCCTACTTCTCCGGATTCGAACAGGTCGAGCAGTAAAGCTTGGAAATTTTTCAAGTATACGCTTATTGGAGCTCTCACTGGTGCTGCTGCGGCTACTGGTTATGTCTCGTATGGTATGTGGTATATTTGGTTTACCAGTGCTGGTGTAAATATTGAATCTTTTGATTTTTTTCTTTTTTTCTAGGTTGTGGTAGCGAAAGTTGATAATGGCTTTTTTGCATGGAAAAGTCACTAAAGCTTTAGGAATTGGAAATTTCGGCTTATGGTTATTTAATTTATCCGTGAATGTATCAGTTAGTGTGAATAATTTGATTAAGAATTCGATTTTAATTGTGAAATTGGGTTCTTTTCTCTTATTTTTTGGGATGCAAATCTTGATTTGGGTTTTTTATTTTTATTTTTTTTAAAGAAAAAAAGGAAAAGCTTAGCATTGACTATAATGGTTTCACAGTTTGATGAATGAGACAATGTCAGTTGAGAAAGTTGGAAATGTTTTGTTTCGTTTTGCAGCTTACTCGTTGGATGAAATCGAGAAGGAATCAAAGGCTCTTCGAGCAGCAGTACCAGTGAGTTACAAGACGCCAGATGATGCGTCTGCTCTTGATGTAAGTGTAACTTGTAATTGTGTTTCAGAATTGGGACTGCACTGCCGTGTTCATAATTCAATATTTTGTAAAAATTAACTTTAGGAGAAGAATGCAATGGAATAAACATGACAGGATTTAACCTAAATATCTCATTAAGAAAGCCCAAAGAATTATTAGTAAAGAAAAGAAGTCTATTTGTTGGCAATACAAAATGCATCTATTGAAACTTGCATGCTCCTTCATTTGTTGGTGGATGGGTGACTGACTAACGTCATGTGATGTTGATGTTGTGCGGTGTACTGTTTGTGATTTGTAAAATTAGGGATGTGATGAACACATAGATTAACATTTTCTTTTTCCTACCTATCTTTTCTGCAGAAATTAAAAAGGCTTATCTACTATTCTGCATTGACAGGTGAGTCCCTGAACAATATAGTTCTTCATATTTAATTTAACAGTTGTCCATGAGAGCTATGTGTTCTATCTTTCCTATGAATGTTAGCTGCATTTTAAAGAGTTTGTTTGCTGGCTGATACTGCCAAGAATGTGCTGGTGATTTTTGACTTTTCTTTATATATATCTGCTGATCCATTAGAGCATTTTGTCCATCTTTTCTATGAATGCTGGCTTTGTATTATTGAACTCATTTCTTTACCCATACCGATATGGATGTATTAGATTGGTTTATTTCTTTATGCATCGTTCCCCCCCGCGCCCCCTAAATTGAAGTATCTTTGCATATGTATAATCTTCTCTTGTAATGGAGGTGGCTTTCTAATTGCTGTGACAATTGTAATTAGTGACGTATATTTCAGTAACAACAAGACTTGTGGCACTACAAAAGACACTTTTAATCTTGTTTGTTTAAAAGGTGAAACTTCTTGTATGAACTTCAATACAAATTACAAAGAGTTTTAGCAATAAGTGGTGTGTCGGTCTTTTATTGCTATCTTAGTGCTTTTTCAAATGATAGATCATACAAATTTTCAATCGTATGCTTATTCTTTTTGTCTGTTAACTACTAGTGCCAGCTAAAGCAACTGAAATTTACGTGGATGCGAGAAGGACGATGGAAGAACAAATTAAAGTGTGTTAGTTTTCATTTGTGATCCTTTCCTTTACTTTATATATCCAGTTTTTCTTTATTTCATCTTCTTCCTTTAACCACAAAGCTCTTCCTTCTTATTGTAGGGTTACACTGAACCATACACGGAGAAGCTTCTTCCAGATTTGCATCCCTTGGAGCGACATGTTTTTACACTAGTTCTAGATCTACACGAGACATTACTTTACTCTCATTGGACGGTAATAAATTCTAAATAATGGTTTACATCTCTTTTTTCATGCCATTGAAAAATGTTCACTTGCATTGTACCTAAATATTATATTCATTTATGTGCTGCTTACCACAAAATTATGCATTTTTGTGCTGCTTACCCCAATATTTTCTTTTTCACATATAAAGAGAGAAAAGGGATGGCAAACAATCAAAAGACCTGGAGTTGATTCTTTCTTGGAACATCTAGCTCAGTTTTATGAAATTATTGTGTATTCCGACTATTCAAATATGGTAATATATTCCACTTCCTATACTTGGTCACTAGTTCTTAAGTTCTTTTCTAACATTACCATTAACAATATGCTTTCCCTTGGTAATGCAGTATGTAGATCCTGTTGTTGAGAAATTGGACAGCAAGCATTGCATACGATATAGACTAGGAAAGGCTGCTACTAAGTATCAGAATGGACAACATTATAGGGTATGTTAGGGTTCGTTACTTTGTAGTTTTCCATGTTATAATATTTAGTCCTTTCTTAATGTTGCATCAAGGTGATTGGATTGATGCCCTATCTTTCAGCATTTAATTTATAATAATATGGTTTGTGATCTCAGCTAACTGTTTATAGTTTTACAAGGAGTTTCCATATTGGCACCAGCATTTCGAGTATATTTCTATAAAGGGGTTGTTATAGTGCTATCATTGTAGTCTCGTCGTCTCTTAATTTTTTTATAATATATGTTTTTCCTTTCCCTTTTCTGTGAGAATACTCTCATACTTTTGAGTTAAATTGATTTTACAAGTTTGGTTACAATTTTAGATAAGCAGATTTGCAGTAAGTTTTTATTGTGTTGTGGAATTGAGGGGTAATATTGTTGTCTATTTGCAAGATAGAGAATAAAAATTCCCCATAGAACGGCCGTCAAATCCATATAATCTTTCTTGTTCAAAATTTGATCTTTAGGCAAACATATTATAGACGAGTTGTGTGAAATAACAATGGGATTTCTAAGTTTTACCAATGAGTTACCACATGATGGTCCTTTAGAATCCTTGTTGATCTCAGTTTTTGGATCAGGAGCTCAAGCCTGTTGAAATGTGATTGGTTTTTTTATGTCCACGTCTTTGGTATTCAGGTTTTGTGCATGTTTTAGAAATTATTTGCATAGCAATTGTTAGCATTGGGCAACTGCTGGGGACTGAATTTAGTGTACTTGCAGAAACAGTAACCAGGCATATTATTTATGGGAAACAAATAATATTATGTCTGTCTAGGAATTATTGATAACATTGCTTGTGATTTCATGGCATAAAATAGAGAGGTTCATTTACTAAGATGTAGTTTGTCTTGACAGGATCTAGCTAAGCTCAATAGGGATCCAGCTAAAATTATCTATCTGAGTGCTCATGCACGAGAAAATAGCCTTCAGCCAGAAAACGGGGCCCCAATAAAGCCGTTTAAGCTTGAACTGGATGACACAGCTCTTTTGGACTATATACCATTCCTTGAATGTGAGCATTCTATTAATTCTATTGGATAGATGGGACGAGTGGGCCAAGTGGCCCTCTTCTTGCATTTCAAATAAATTAGTTTGGTTTGCATTGATTTGCATTCATGAGAAATGCACGCGACCTACTACTCGATTTGTTTTTTGTGCAGTTGTTGCCCGTAATCCTCCAGCTGATATCAGGCAGGTATTAGCAGCTTATGAAGGCTGTGATATACCAGAGGAGTTCATTCGGCGTTCTAAAGACCATCAAAGGTAAAAGCATATTTTTAACATATAGAAGTTAATCTTGTCCTTCTATTTTTTTTGTAAGATTTGCTTGAATCTTATAGCATAGATTGGCTAGCAATAGCTTATTATCTGATTGATAGGACTTATTTGCCAGGGGAAAAAAAACATTAGAAAAATAAATTTATAAGGAACATTTAAAAACAGATTTGCTCATTGTACTTCACAATTCTCTTTTAATCTTGACACCGAACTAGAATATTGAGATTATAATTTTGAATGAAAGATCCATTTTTCCTAAATTTTGAAATGACAATGCAGGCGAATGCAAGAACAGAAGCAGCATGGTAGGTTCTGGAAACGTTGAGATGAGAATAATGTGAAAAGAATAGGCAACAAAATCTATAGGGATGAAGCACACAGACTCACAAAGTTTATGGAAATGACATGGAGCAAAGCCAATTTTCTTGCACGTCTAAACCTGTTGTGGCAAGGAGAGGTAGATTTTGAATTGGTGAATTTTTTTCTGTTGCATCATTATTTAATCTGTGACATGAGAATATGTAGACATGGTCGATCATTTTGCATCTAATTTTATGGAAATTAAAATTTTGTTATTTAAAACATTCTCTCTTTTTTGAGTAATACCACGTGCACTAACTTTATCTCCCAACTTATTTCCCAATTAAATAACATTTTAATGGTCGAAAAAGAATATTATAGACTGAAAAACAAATAATAACAATAATAATAATCCCAATAGCTCCACCAAAATCCTTGAAATACTGATTTGAGTAACAATGTGAATTTAAATTTAGAGTGCCATAAACACGTATAGAGAGGTTTACATTTAAAGTAACAAATTGAAAACGCTTATAGAGAAGAATCATAATAAAATATGATATTTAAATGTAAAAATCAGGAAGTGGTCGTTCAGAAGGTGTGTATAGGAGAGAGGTTTCAATCTTCTTGATATCAGCAGACAGCTTTTCTACAGCTTTCTTAAGACTTTTGATCTCTTGTGAAGATGAAGATGAACATGAAGATGAAGAATTCAAATTTTCTGAATCCTTTTCTTTTATTGTTTCCTGGACGACCTTCTTATTTTTACACCAATGGGAAGACTTCAATAATAATTCTTTTCCTGCATTTGCCATGCGCTTCCATTTTTCTATTTCCTTCTCTTGCGTTTCAATAGTGCTCTGTAACCTTTCAATGGTGGCCTGTAAACTTCCATTGTTTTCTCGTAAACTTTCATTGCTCGCTACTAATTCTTTGATCATCTTCTTGTTACCGTTTAGCCGATCCATTATAGACTTGATATGTGATTCCACCATCTAAACATATATTTATCAAAACAAAAAGAGAAAATCAAATATTATTTATAAAATGAATGCTGCATTATTAGAACATATATATATATATATAGGTACTAGGTACCGTACCTTGAGCATACGATATTGAGTTGCTAAAAAGAAGCAATTGCGAATTACGTCTGGCGGATGAAAATTTTCCAAGAAAATAATAAGCTTGCCAGAGAAATACAATCATAATGTTTCGTACAACTAATACATATATATAAAATAAACTCGAACCCTAAAATATAGTTCCAATTGGGTATGAACTCTTTTCCTACTCGGAAAGGAAATCCAATATTAGTTTCGACTCCAAAACATAGTTGCAAATTTGGGTTATTGGGTATGATTTGGATTCAAAATTGTGTTGGGAACTAGATTTTTTTTTTTTTTTTTTTTTTGAATTGGGAACTTGATTGTTTGATTTTTATTTTTAATTTATGAAAAATCCATATCCAGATTTTATAACAAAGTCATTATAATTTTTATTTTTTTTAAATTACACAAATTAATTTGTTTTATCTTAACATGTTTTATTCCATAAATTGGTGCTGAATTTTGTATTATGACTTCTATNCAGAACCTGGGAGTTTAATTTGATATTATACTAAAAGTCAGGAGGTGTTCCTAAAATTATCCCTTTTTAAGATGTTTTTATCATCAGCCTTTAAAGTAGTACTTCCTCTTCCTCCAAAAGATTCAACTATTGGACATATTTTTGGGTCCTGAATTTTCCCTATTGAATAATGGAGGGAAAAGTTCATAACAAGAAAATTGTTCCTGACTTTAATTTGTGGTGTAAAAGTTTTAAGAAGAAAGCAGTTTTATATGCTTTATATTTTATTTTTTTGGACTAGTTTTATATGCTTTATATGAATTATAGAGAAATAAACAACACTGAACTTTTTTGATAAATTTGAAAAGAAAATTTAACACTAAATTTTGAAATTTATCACTAGTAGTCATTATCAACTGAATTGTTTCAAGAGACAAAAAACTCGTTAACTTTAAGTAATAAGAATGAATAAAAGTAGTGAATGAATAATGAAAATACTATTTACTAAAAAAGGAAATTGAATTCATAAACCACAAGAAATTATTTTTTGAGTTACCAAAGAGGTACTATATAACCTCTATATATTTCCAATGCGATAGTACTCAATTTACATTTTGTTTGTCAAAAATTTTTCGATATACAAAATTTAATCAAAAGAGGAAAGCATGTGACAAGTAAAAAATCAATATCAATTTATATGGATGTACAACACATTAATTAATTTGGGACTCCACTAGAAAAGATCATATTGGAATACTCAATCACAGAACATTATATTGATTATTGACAACCATACCAAAAAAAAAGAAAAAAATCAACATAGCAGCCAACAAATTAAAACAATCACAATTCATGGTATGTGACCTCTCACATTAGGCTGCATCCTGTCGATCCCTTTTGAACGTCACCGACACCCGGTGCCATCGCCATTGACGCCGGAGGAGGATGTGGCGGCGGCGCCCGTGGAGGCAGTAGTTGTGGCAGTGGTACTAGTGTTTGTGGTGGTGGTGGTGGTAGGGGCATTAATGGTAATGGTAGTGGAATGAGGGAGTGATTAGTACTTTCAAACACCTGGTAATCAAGCCCTCCTGGCAACGAATAAGGGTAATCCATTGAATATAGAGGAGGAGGATAGGCATTGTTGTGTCCATAATAGTAGTCTCTTTCTCTTGTTTTTCCATAAAACCTAACAGATTTGAGCTCTGCATGACTGCTTGACCTTTCAAGCACCCTTAGAATTGTATTTGGATTTACATCCCCTGAAACTTTCACTGTCCCTTCCTCTGCATCTATGCTTATTGTATAAACTCCTAAATATTTTACCCAACAAATTCTTAATAAAAAAAAAGGAAGTTATGACAATGTAAAGTATAAATAGTTAAATTTTGTTTAAAACTAAGTGCAAAAAGATGGAAAATCACCATGTATATTCTGCAGGAGTTCATAAAGCTTCATCTTGCATGCTTCACATTGGATATTAACTTTCACAACACAAGTCTGCAAGGAATGGAAAACCAAACAAATAAGAGTTTAGACAAATTATTAATTTGTATAAGTATAAAAGTGGATGAATACGATTATTTTTAGTTTAACCACCATTTCTGCAATTGAATAATCCATTGGAACAAGTACTGATGAACACGATGTGAGGCAGTATTGTTATGATTATTATTAAATTAATTTTTCTTTATTTAGGTCTATATATTAATGAGTTTATTGCAGCTTTGATTTGATAATGGAGGCAAAAATGTGATTTGGATTGTCTCAATTTCTATTAAATGGAAGAATCAATTCAGCGTCATTAGTGCCTATTAACTTATTGCAATTGTAGGATCTGGGTCAACTCATCATTGTATCCAGATGGGAAAATATTTAAAGATAATGCTGGTTTTTCTACTATTGTCCGCAAAATTAAAATAAAACATGTATAAAACTATATTATTTACATGGAATTAAAATGATACTATAATAACTTCTTCTAAAGTTTAATTTTTTTTTTAAAGTTAAAAGAAAATCACTGATTATTAGCTGTAATCAGAAGATAAAAATATATATAGCTGTAATCGGATTTTGTAAAGGCTTTCGAATCAAACTTGTAGTGATTTTTTCACAAGGACTATATCCATCAGTGGTCAACGCGAAAAATGATCCCAACCTACATGAGATGAACAAATATTGAAATCTTGGTATTATGGGAAATATATATCCAGTAATGTATAGAAAATGTGCTACAAATTGACTAAATTTATTTACCAAATAAGACGTGTTATAATATTATGAGTTGCCATAGTCATATATTTTAAATATGAATAAATTAACTTAACTTTTAAAAGAATAAGTGAATTAAAATATTAAACCAATTAAATTTGATACATAATCTACCGCGTCATTTAATAAATAAATTTGATTAATATTTTAAATAGTCTAGCATTATCGGTAAAGAAATTATCATCAGCAGTGCAACAAGCACTCAAATATTGAACAAAAACATTTACCAAATTGACACATATTAATATATTTTGGTTAATATGGGTAAATGAAACATTAAATAGATAAATAAATTAAAAAAATAATTAAATATTATCACATCATTATTATATGGTTTAGTAAATAAATTTAGTGAATATTTTCATAATCTAGTATTATTGAATTATTATTGCCAAGACCATTAACAACTATGCACCAAGTATATTTATCCCCATAGTGCTCTATTTATAGTCCCAAGCTATCAAGTTTGTCCGTGACATAAATTGCCTTATGATATATGTTAGTCTCAACTCTTAACAAAAGACTACAAAAGACTATGGTGTATATCATGTGCCAAAAAGAGATGGACCATCGTTTATGTTTTGTTCTTCCGCTCCTCTATCACACCAAGGTCCAATCTTTATGGCAAAAGAACAATCACCCCTCAAAATTTCCAATTGTGCTGTCCCTTTGTTGAAACGTCAACGTTGATTAAGCAACAAGTCCTAAATTATTGGGGCTCCCAAAAGCTAACAAAACCATTGAAACTATTTTAAGATATTAGATATATGCTCCACCTCGAATCTTAGAAGATATGTATTCCGTTGACAAAAATGATAGTGCGTGCACAGACAATGCTTCTATCTCAAATTTCACTCCTCTTTGCAGCATCACCTCTAGCTCCATTCTTTCATGGTAAAACAACAATAACACTGCTTTTTTACTATCTTAGTCAGTCAAATCAAGAGGTTGAAGAAGAAAGTATATGGGATTTTTACCTCCACTGGGGTGCTTCTCTTTGTAGGTAGCACCTAAGTAACATGGCTTCAGTTTTCCTCTTGTCTGGCAGTAACATATAAGGGATATTGGTGAAAGATAACAATATAGGAAAGCCATTCTGAAACACCATAATATATCTCACGCACCTTCTGCTGTCAAAGGAAGGAGACACTGCTTTGGAAGGCAATATTTTTCAGAATCCGAGGGAAAAGCTCCAAGCCATTGTATCTCTGGGACCCTTAGATATTTTGCATCATAAGCCATTTGCTTGCATAAGGAAAGAGTGGGTTAGATATCTACTCTCTATCATTTACAAGCAATCAGCAAAGAATTGGCTTGTGTCCAGACAACTTGGTGATTTCCAGTTCTTTTATTTAGTTCCATATCACTTTGACTAAAATAAGATAATAAAGAAATTGCAGATAGTCATTCAAGATGTCTGACCATAGAACCAAATCGATAGGTGGACAGGATGTCAACACCATAAGGATCACAATCTACCAAGCAATAAGCAGGCAGACTTAAAGTATCAATGAGGAGCCGTAGAAACCTGGCCAAACACAATTGGTAATTCAAGGTAATATACATGAGAGAACATTATGGCATTAACTCGATATTCATTCACATAATACAAGATACTTCTACCTTCTTGTGGAAACATCAGGATATCCTCGCCCCTGTAATGATAATAAAAAACGCATAAAATGCAAAACCCTTACTTCTAATTAAAGTCATTTCAAGACTCATAGGACTGAAGGGAAAGGTTACTGTGATAACAATGCAATGATTTGTGTTGCAGAACTGGTCATTTGCCAATCGTTGGAACACTGAAGATAGAAATTTAGGAACAACAAATGCATTATTAGGAACTTCATTTATCTCAATAAAGCATTAGGGTTGCTGAAAGAAAGATTAACCTGATTCTTTCTCCACGACAAGAATGTATCGGGCAACAGAAACTATATCTGCAGAAGACAAATAAAGGTAAACCTCTATTAAGTTTGAGCTAATTTATCATATAGATACATCATAGAATTAACAATCAATACTTGCAATTCATTATCCAAATAGAAATTAGCTTATAACTTGAAATGTCAAAATATTTGTATTATTGTATTAATGATCTGAATACCTTTGACTTCTTCAACATAAACAGGAATAGGGTGGGCCTGCAAACAAAGATTCAGAGCTCAGAAACAGGAGGAACAGCAGAAGATGCAGTCTAATCAATAACAATAACAACGTCATTCTTACAGTGCAAGGCCTACTTATGCAATCAAAGTTCTTCTCCGTCTCTGAGAATCTTAACCAGCCCATTACCAACCTATAATGAGCAACAAAGAAATATATTCTTTTATTGATGAGTATAATCTCATTCTGAGAAAATTCAAGACATTAAATACTATTACAGGATGAAACAGGCAAACACCGGAACAAAGTAAATGTACTCTTATCATCCAAGATATTCTGCTTATAATGCATTTGAATGCCTATAAAGAACCTACATCAACTTGAGAAGAAAACAATGTAACTAAATAGACCAAGAATGCACATTTTCTTTTTTCTTTTTTCCTTTTTTCGGTCATCAAGAATGTAGATAAATAACTCTCTTCATCATAGGCATCACCATTTTATGCAAAATAAAACGGGAATTTATACCATTATCTCCTCATCTATGAGGGATCAGGGGCGAGATTTGAAACATACCCTTTTCCGACAGACACCTGGCAATAGGAGACAACATGGAGAAATATCTCAGCATCTGTACGATATTGAATCCTCTACAATAAGCAGTTTATGGAGCATCGTGACAGCCTGACATGTGTTAAGGAAACTACAACTAAAACTATTACCAAAGAAGGACCACCACAGATACCACAGGTGCCACATTGAGACGGTTGATCACATTATATTAAAACAAAATATAAAAAAGGCAACAGATGATAAAACCACTAGCTTGATAACCATCCTTCTCCAAACTAGTCTAGATTACATGAAACTTAGCTAGACATGCATTTCATTAAATTGCAAACTATCTAACCAGCATCCACCATACGGCTATGTAAATTGAAAGGGTAAAAGAAGAGAATAGCATCGATGAAGAAAATGTACATAACAGTACCCACCACATTTAAATTGTGCCGCGAACACCGTAGAAGGATGCATAAGTCATTGATTCCCCGGTCTACAATTTTCTGTTCTGCATAGCAAAATAAGCAGAGAATATTACTTGAAGAATCCAAGGATATCAAAAGGACCAGTATCATCCAGGCACTGGATCCAAATTTCACTTAGTTTGAATCATAGACTTCACAATAGCTTAGGATAACTGGCAAAGTCAAATCTCGAGCTTTGATGATAGATATAAATATCTACTATAGTCAAAAACTGAAAAAGAAAATAGACTTCACGATCCATGATAATCTATTTCAGTATTGGTAAGGCATAATTTGCTAACATTAAAAATGGAAAAACATAAGAAATCACCTGAAAATACAGTAGGATGCATGTAATATATATCTCTCTTAGACCCATGTTTGTTTTCTTGCAGAAGTTGCTGAACAATCAATAGAATCCTTAGCAAGACATCTGATAGAGGATGAAACAGACCAGATAAATATTTCGAATACAAAATGTATAACTAGGAATCACAACAAAGCCCAATCTCACCTATTCTATGCACATTGCTTTCCTTTCGAAATGTAAGAATCTCTTTTCCTTTTGGCAAATCAGAGCTGCAACGGCTGTATAGAACAAATACTAAATTAAAATTTAATATTCAATACAATATTTTCAGTTCGCAATTATATAATCTTCACTTAAGAAATTTATTAAGCAAAATTTTAAAAAATACAAAATAATAAAACTCGCGTGCACGTGTTTGGTTGTTGAGAAAATTTTAGAAGAAAAAATTTCGAACCAATTTGCATTAGGATTCGTGCAGTAGTTCCTGAACCGATCTATCAGAATTTCCGGCGACCGTCCGTTGCTGAGATCTTCAACCAGTGCTCCAGTAAATTCTGGACAAAAACACAATTCAAAGAAAAAAAAGAGTTAAGAATGTATTAAAGCAAGTGAAGCTTGGAGGTAATTTCAAATTGAAAGCTTAATCGGATCGAGACCTCTGATTTTCCGAAGCAGATCGCTGGGTTTTGAGCTCCGGTTGCCATCCATTTCCTTTTTCCCTCCATACTAACTTTCTGAAGCTGAATATGAAATTGTAGTTCTTAACGCAAACGACGCCGTCTAATGCCGAGTCGTCATCAGACGCGTGCGTGTCAAAAGCTGGCATTTATTTATTTATTTGTTTTTGTTTTTTATTTCCCTATTTTGGTCTTCTTTTTTCTTTTTTTTTGGTGAAAAACCTATTTTGGTCTTCAATGGTTCACATTTTAGTTTGTTGTTTCTTTTTAATTTTTAATTTATTGTACGCGGCAACTGAAGAATTTTTATTTTATTTTATTTATTTTTTAAATTGAGGAGGAGAGTTTAACACCACTCCTTGACTGGTGGACTTCGGCAACTGAAGAAATTCGAAACGATTCATTCAGATCTTTCTGGATTTTGTCACATGCTTTTTGCTTACTCGATTTCTCCACTGAAAAAACCACCTTCTACATAACATACAACAAATCCAAACCAACTTGTACCGGTAAGTCTCTCTCTCTCTCTCTCTCTCTCTCTCTCTCTCTCTTTTCTGGAATTTCCTTATTTAGTAACCTGTAATTTTAGTTCTAAATACCCACTTTTATGGAAGCCCATTGAGAGCTTGATTAAGATATTGTTTGTTGTTCCATAATTTTATTTCCATGATTGAGAACAGCTTGTTTGAATTGGAATTTTCTCTTTTTCTCATTTTTTTCTTTCTGTGATCGTCGAGGGAACTGTGAGAATCTTTCTAAACGAATTATGTTAAAGATTTTTATCTCATTTTGTTTTCGTAGCTGTTTTTCAGTGTCGTTTCTTTTGGCTTCATTAAATTATCTTGGAGGACTGTATCTGCTTAGTAATATTCATTGATTTTTTGTTCACATTTTAATTCATTCATTGCTATAAAAGATGGTGAATCTGAGCTTTCTATGATGCACAGATTGACTAGATTACGAATTCAACATAGATCTCCGCTTTTGTTAATTTATATATTAAAGTTTGCTTGTTCTGAAATGAATATTGTTTTCTTATTAACTATCTTTCTTAGTAATGATTTTTACTAGTTGAAAATGAAAAAGAAATCAAAATTCAGCCACAGTGAACATTAAATAGGGGTTTGTTTGCACTCGTGCTAGTAATCAAAAGGATGAAACTCTTATTTCAAAGTATTGTTTGTCAATCTGAAGCTGCTTTCAAGCTTCAAGTAATGTTGTGATTCTTAATAAACAGATATGCTTGAATGGTAAACAATATCTTTTATAAATAAAGGGTATGAAATTAAATCTGGAATGATATTGTTTGAAGTAGTTCGTTCGGGGAACTTGTTAATGTAGAATTTGTGGACGATGCAACAGGGCAGGTGCCCTTATACTTGTTCCCATTTTCCTGAATCATCATAATGGTCTCGAATGGTGTGAAAGAACCCTTGCTTTCGGGAGTAATAGATCCTACAGCTCAAACGCATAACAAAGATGCACCCAAGGGAAGAATATTCCGTCGTTGTAGAAGTGCTCCTCTTGCAAATTATATTTCACAGGAAACAACCGGCCTTGCGTCAGTTCCACGTTCTGATTCCATTTTCGGGATTGTACACCCAAATTTTCGTAAAGTGGCCATCTTCTTGTTTGCCTACTTAGGTATAGGAGCTGTATGCTTCTACCTAGTTAGGCACCAAATCAAGGGAAAGAAGACGGATGGACTTCTTGATGCGGTTTATTTATGCATTGTGACAATGACTACTGTTGGATATGGAGACTTAGTGCCCAGCAGCGCTGTTTCAAAACTGCTTGCTTGTGCATTTGTGTTCACAGGAATGGCTCTAGGTGCTTTGATACTGAGCAAAGCAGCAGACTATTTGGTAGAGAAGCAGGAAATATTGCTTGTGAAGGCATTGCATATGCATCAAAAAGTGGATAAAACTGAAGTTCTAAAAGAAGCTGAGAGTCACAGAATCAGATACAAGTGCATTTGTGTTTTTATCCTTCTTGTGTTGCTAATGATTGTTGGTACAACCTTTCTAATCACTGTTGAGAAATTGGACCTTGTGGATGCATTTTATTGTGTTTGTTCTACCATCACAACCTTGGGGTATGGAGATAAAAGCTTCTCGACTAAATCAGGACGCATTTTTGCAGTTTTCTGGATATTAACAAGTACTGTTTGCTTAGCTCAGTTTTTCCTCTACATTGCTGAGCTTAACACTGAGAAAAGGCAAAGCGAATTGGTTAAGTTGGTTCTTACACGTAGGACAACAAATGTAGATTTGGAGGCAGCTGATATCGATCACGATGGAAGTGTTGGGTAAGTTAAATTTCCTTTTGACTGGTAGTTCCATTTTTCAGCTTCTCTCTTAATCGTGTTTGTGGATTATTTCTTGACAAGATCTGATATATATTTTCTTGACTCATGCTCTAATCCTCTTTCCCTTTAGGCTTGCCGAGTTCATCATATATAAGCTCAAAGAGATGGGAAAGATAACCCAGGAAGATATAAAACTTGTAACGGAGGAGTTTGAATATCTTGATGTTGATCAGTCGGGAACCTTATCTGCGTCCGATATAACACTTGCTCAGTCATCTCAAACTGAGAGATAACAAACAAACAACATGATGTGGTTTTTCACTTGTAAAATAATGAAAGACCTTAAGAGCAACCTAACAGGTATTCTTTGAGTTTGTCTTCTGTAATACATATGTATATTACTCTTTCTCATGGTATATTTTGTTGGCTTGTTTCAATTTGTTATCTATACATACGAAGATCTATTTGCAATAAAAACATAGATCTTTTTTTTTCTTTTTCTTTTTGAATGGTCTATACCATCTATACTACAAACATAGAAATGGAAAAGCATGTGACAGTTTGTACTTTGTACAGATTTGTATAGAAAGAGATGAAGAAAGGAGAAGAGAGAATATTTATGCCAAAAAAAAACAATTGAACCTGGTGGTTTTTACATATATATTTTCTTATGGTATATTTTATTGGCTTGTTTAAATTTGTTATCTATACATACATCTATTTCCTATAAAAACTAGTTTTTTTTTTTTTGGGTAATCTTATAAAAACATAGTTACAAACTTACAGTCTTATAGCTGTGCCTTGAGCATTAAAGGGGAAGCTGAAAACATGCTCTATTGTCGTCATAGTTCATCTTTGTCATATAAACCAGTCTTGCCCAACAGCCATTTTCTCTATTGGGGAGAAACCATTGTTATTCTTGTCCAAGGATCTTCAACTTTCTTTCAAAATTCTGCCATTTAGCTATGTTTAGGCTTTGGCCTTTATTGGGTCGGTTCGGATCTTGGGAAGGCTAATAAAAAGTATTTGAATCATAGCCCAGCCCAGCAATCACCTCTCATCCTCAAACCCCCTTTGAATGTAATCATTGAAACCGGAATGATTGTGGGGCACACATGGGTGTGGTCCAGTGTACTAACCTACAACTAATTATGGAACCCTTTGAAGTCTGGATGAGGTTGTGGGACCCAAAAAAACTCACTTTTTTAAATTTGCGGTTGACCGTATAGGACCAATCATTTACGTGTAACTATCACATCGTGAATCGGACGTCCCAGATCAGACTTAAGAGTACAATATCGATTGACACACGGAAATTTTTCACAGTACAGATACGAAATAATATTATTTAAAAAAATAGCTAAAATAAGATTTTTAATATTATTTTATTATAAAAATAATGCTATTTAATTTCTAAATAATATTATTTTATTTATTTCGATTATATGACATTAGAAAGACCTAAATAATGTTAACAAACACTGCAGTTTTTAGAGATTTTATTGAAATTTTTCAATTTGAATAAATCAAATATTATTTAATATAAATAATATTATTTATTATAAAAAAAAATACGATAAAATATTACATATAATATATTAATATTATTTATTATAGATAATTTTATTATTATAAAAAAAATATTATTAAAAAATAAAAAATTCGCATAAATCCAGTTCACTATACTTTTAACTCTTTTTTTTTTAACTTTTTCTTTTGGGCACCGAGTGATGTCATGATGTGGTGAATTATTGTTGGACCATAATAAGAGATAGTACATTCACAAAAAAATTAATAAGTGATAGTACGACAAAATGTACAAACTTTCAAAACTACCCTGTATTTATTTATAATAATTATCAAATTCCAGCTCATAATTGGTACTTCTTATAGATTTTCACGTTATATTTATTTATTTTATATTTGCAAGGCAATCAAGAAACTTACAGAATCTATGCACAGTACGAAGAACTTAGGGCATACGTGGAGGAGTACAAAAATTAATGAAAATTTGAAAAGATTCTTTCCATTTATTCTCTGACAAAATTTTGAAAAGATGACGTGGCAATGACACGTAGTTGACGAAGTGAGGTAAAGCTAAAGATGTCCCCATACACGTGATCCAATCACTGTTTGAAACTTGAAAGCACATTCTAATCGCAGGGTGCGCAGTATGCATCAGGCGTAGTTTAGACGTTTACAGTAGGCTCCCCCATCAAACCTCCCCAATTTTCTAACCCAAATAACAAATAATTAATGGCAAATTAAAAATAAAAAGACCGAAATATGATTAACCTTATTCTTCCCAGGGATATACAGTTCACGTTATGTCAACTACAAATCAACGGAAAGAGAAAGAGAAAAAGAAAAAGAAAATAGGTTAAAATTACAGAAAAGGGAAAAAGTTACATTGTTTTTTTCCCTTGCTACTCGTACTTGAAACTTTCTACGGCGTGTTCAGGTTGGCCAGCGACGAAATCCAGTAGACCTTCACCGGCTTTGTCACCGTGAGCCTCCGTAGCCGGCAAGGAGGTCTTCCCGAAGACGACTACGGCAACGAGAAAGAGAGCTGTGGAGAGAAAGAGTGGCCAGAAGTAAGCCAAAATGGTCACGAATCTGGGAGCTACGACGATCAGAGACGAAACGACGACGCAGAGAGTGAGTGCGAAGAGGATGTGAAACTTGAACTTGAGGAGCTTCTGTGGGATCTCCATGAGATGTGGCGAGGTTTCAGAGAGTGAGAGGTGGGTTTTTCTGTCGAGATTTTGTAGAAAGAAACTTCGAGAGAAATAGAAATTGAAGAAGGTTTTCGCTCCGTGAAGAGAGATTCTCTGTAAGAGGAAAAGTTTTGCTTCTTGGGCTCTTCTGGGGCAATGTGTAATTTTTTCACAGTTTTGGGAATTTTTTTCCATCCTACATTGTATTTATTAACTTCTGCTATGTTTTACCAAAATGCCCATAATTTTCTTCCTTAATTAACATATCTATGTAAACTTTATTATTATTGTTATTATTTTGGCTTTAAATTTTGTCCGGGTTCTGATTCCCTCGTTGATTGACTTCTCTTTTTTTTTTTTTTTGATTTGGAATTTAACGTTCACTGTTATAAAATATTATCAATATCAAAACAATATCTTTACTTGTAAAAAGAATTGGATACAAAATTTATGTCCACTTCAATTTCGTTCGTGATTACGGATTATAATATTTATTATGATAGCGATGTCAAAAAAATAATAATTATATTTTGATTGCTAAAAACCTGAATGTCACATCATTCAAATGAAAAATAATGATCATAAGAATCAATAAATATAATTGAGAAAAGCAAATCAGTGGCTTTAATATAGTTTTTTTATATATATATTTAGTATTGAAACAGGAAAATTCCAACTCTTCCGAAATTTTTGTTGGACCTAAATCAGGTTTGGCTATTTCTTTTGACAAATAAAAAATTTGTTTTCCTAACTAAAGGGGGTGTTATAGTCTTTGACGATAAAATGTATTGGACAATAAATCATACCACTTTTGTCGTTTCACTGAAATTGTCCTGTGCTTGTAATTTTGAAATGAACCTGATTGAGCGTTAACCAAAGTCTTTGTTTGTTTATTGGAAAGATAAGATCTACCACATGACTATGGCGCGGTAATCCGAGGCCGAAAGTTATTCGGAAGGAGAATAATTTTATTCCTAAATCCTTTATTATTTTAACAAAAAAAGAAAAAGAAAATTATTGGATTGTGTATTAAAAAACAACATTAGTAAATGCAAATCTTATTATTATTATTTTTATTTTTCTTTATAGGGTATCTAAGAGCTTTTTGTAATATGCTATGCACAAAGATGGTATAAAAAAAAAATTGGTGGATGCAAAGATGGTATTAGGAGTGGGCACGGTCCAGTTTGGTTCGGTTTTTTATAAAAATGCAAACTAAACAGTAGTTTGCGGTTTAGCTTAATGACAAACCAAACTAAACCGTTGGAACCATTCAAACCAAACCAAATCGTTCAAGAACGGTTTGGTTTAGCGATTTGGACTGCGACATTTAATTTTATAATTCAAAATGAAAATTGTAAACATACTAAATATAATAAGAAAAACATAAAATTCATCAAACATCCTAAATAAAGTATAACAATTTAAAATGAAAATTGTAAACATCTCAAACATAAATAAAAAAACATAAAATATATCAAATATCTAAAACATCCCAAACAAAGTATTACATTTCACAATTCAAACATTGATAAAAAAAAAATCAAATAAAAAATATAAATCAAACTAAATTGAATCAAAAATAACAATTTAGTTTAATTTTATGGTTTGATTCCGTTTTTGGCCACACCTAGATGGTATAAAAGGACTCTTTTTAAGTTCTATTTTTATAACTATAATTGGCCAATGGTTTTGATAAAGAACCATAGATTTTAGAATAAAGAAAAAATTTAAAATTTAAATAAATAAAATTAATTATTTTGGTCACATCCGGGAAAAGAGGCCCAATTTGTCGTGGCCCAGTTAACCAAATTGTCGGACCAAAGTCAAAACTGTTGGGCATCCAAATAAGCCCTCAAAAACCGAAACAAATTTACAGGCCAAGCTTTTGCTTTTGCTCTGAAAATGGCGCCTGTGAGAACCACAGGCGCTGTAGTTGCCGCCATCTCTGTCTCCGTGGCTTTGCTTTCTCTCTTCCTCTGCAACCATAAATCCAAGTCTTCCGCCAAAAAGACCAAACCACCCCTCCCCTTGAAGAAGAATTCAAGAACTGGGCTGGTCGGTGCCATTGGCAATACCCCTCTAATTCGCATCAACAGCCTCTCTGATGCCACTGGTTGTGAAGTAAGCTTGAAATTTTTGTTGATTTTATCACATGGGTTTTTCTTTAATTCTCATATTTGTATGATATGTTTTTCTCATATGTTAATTAAATCCTTACAAGCTTTTTTCGTTTTTGAAGTCTGAGTGATCTTTTTTTTTCCCCAATGATATGTGTGACCAAATTTGTCGTCCTTATGAATTTGATGCATCCACGTCTAAAACGGTTTTCTTTTTTCCTTTTTTATGATTGATTTATTAATTTTCTCGTTGGGTTTGCTCAGATACTTGGCAAGTGCGAGTTTTTGAACCCGGGAGGGAGTGTCAAAGATAGAGTTGCTGTCAAAATAATTGAAGAGGTAATCTTTTTTTGATGCTCTGCTTGGTTGTTGAGAAAATTTACGATAAAAAGTTTCATATTGATTTTTCTATTATTTATATCATATCCACTATTTATATAGGAAGTGTACAGCATTTCCAACTTTCTTCTTTTTACCTCCATTTTCTTTGCAACCACAGTTGAAGAAAGAATAATATTGTTTTCAAATTACTGTACCTTGTTGACTAATGTGGTCTCTCAACTGATCAATGGTGTTTGTAACTTTTATATTTTAGATGAATACCTAATTCAGTGAACCAACTCTTTGAACTCCCTTGATTTTATCATTTTATATCTTTTCTGTTCAAAGTGGTGTTTCAATGCATTTTCACCACCTAAGGTGAGTTTGCTTAGAGTTCGAGTTTTTTATTTGCTATAAGTGAAAACAGCTGATAATTGTCTATTTTTTTCTTTCTTGGTCGTAGCATTGGTTTAGTTCACAAGTCTTAGTGTTTAATTGTTGACCATTACTGACTGTGTTCTTTGTTACACACTATCATATGTGGTTTATGCAGGCTTTGGAATCTGGACAACTTGCTCCTGGCGGAGTAGTAACTGAGGGGAGTGCTGGAAGTACTGCCATTAGTCTTGCTACAGTTGCTCCTGCCTATGGCTGCAAATGCCATGTGGTTATCCCAGATGATGTTGCTATCGAAAAGGTACGTGGTCAATATATTTCAACCGATCACAGTTCTTCCTGGAAGTTTGAAAAGGATTTTCATTTAAGTTGCATCATAATGTAAATATCTATCCTAAAAAGAAAATGTAGAAGAATAAATAAATGATTGAGTGTCATGCTGAGGATGATGATGATGATGCCTGAACTAAATCTAGACCCATGGTACATTAAGATGTTGTGGAATTGTTTTTCTTTTTCCTGAAAGTTACATTCTCCCTTTATTCTTTTAGATATTCTGCAACATACTTAATTTTGTTCTGCTCATACTAATTCTTTCCAGTCTCAAATACTTGAAGCCCTGGGAGCTACTGTTGAAAGGGTACGACCAGTGTCGATTACACATAGAGAACATTATGTCAATATTGCAAGGCAGCGGGCTTCAGAAGCAAACAAGCTGGCTTCAAAGCATTTAGATTCTGGCCATATGAATGGCAAAGACCCAGAGCAAATTAATGGTTTTGGTTCTGGTGGAGAGGAACAGACATCATTTTCCTTGAGCAATTGTAAAGGCGGCTTCTTTGCGGATCAGTTTGAAAATCTGGCAAACTTCAGGGCCCACTATGAGGGTACTGGGCCAGAGATTTTGGAACAGACTGGAGGAAACTTAGATGCATTTGTGGCTGCAGCTGGAACGGGTGGCACTGTTGCTGGTGTTTCCAAATACCTTCAGGTTCACTGCTTTTCCCCTCATTTTATAATGTCGTAAAGTTGTTTACATGGTACTGATGAGAGGCATGAATCCTTTTACGTTTCAACAGGAAATGAATCCGAAAATCAAGTCCTTCCTTGTAGATCCTCCCGGTTCTGGTTTGTTTAACAAGGTGACAAGGGGAGTGATGTATACTAGAGAGGAGGCTGAAGGACGAAGACTAAAGAATCCGTTTGACACGGTAACTGAAGGCATTGGAATAAATAGGTTAACTCAAAACTTTATGATGGCAAAACTTGATAGGGCTTTCCGGGGAACAGATATTGAAGCTGTTGAGATGTCAAGGTCAGTCCTTTTTTTTGGTCTGACATCAAGTTCTGCCCATCCTCATTTCTTTACTACCTGACTTTTCCACGGCTCTTTCTTGTTGCTAAGAGGTTCACAATCAGAAAAATATTATGCCACTTTTACCTGCAAACTTTAATTTCATTCAATATCTATAACTCTTAGTTGTGCTTTCTATATTTATTCTGATAAATAGGTTAATGAAAAATGTTTCACATTATTAATTCAATCTAATACAAAATGATGGGAATTGGAAAATTCTAATTTCCTTGAACTTTGCTATATCAATAAACAGATGATTGGTTGTTATATTTGGCCTTAAAAAGTTTCAGTTCCAAACTTTTATTAGGTTCCTTTTGAAGAATGATGGTCTCTTCTTGGGGAGTTCGTCTGCCATGAATTGTGTTGGGGCTGTCAGAGTGGCACAGTCTATCGGTCCTGGTCACACAATTGTAACGATATTATGCGATAGTGGAATGAGACATTTGAGCAAGTTTTACAGTGATGAGTATCTATCTCAGTTTGGTTTGACTCCCAAGGCAAATGGATTAGAGTTTTTGGGTGTCTAAGGAGAGCGAAGGTCACCAAGGACTTGACTTTGGATGTCTCTCTAGATTATATTCAAATAGTAGCATTATGCAGCGGCTTTCCGTTGACAAATTTTAGTGACAGATTATTTCCAAAATCCTGTTATTTGACAAATTGATTCAAATTTTTTACCACGGGTAGATTCTGAATGAAGCAGTGACGCTTCAGCAGCAAAATTTTGTATGACTAGTTTTCTATTCACATTTTTCCGCAGATTATGTTACTTTTAAGCTCAGAAGCAAAAATACGAAGTTTATTATTAGTATCATATTAGAGCGGGATCTGTTTAGAAATTTTATTTTTCTAGTACGTAGTCCTTGCAATGAATTTGTATTGTTTTAGTGATCAAATTCTTGTTTTTATTCTCTTCTCTTTGGTACATTTTGGGAAGTTCAAAAAAGTTAAAAACTTACCTACCAAGTTTCTGAACTCAAACCAGGAAGGAATCTGTTAAATAGCAGAGCACTAGAAAGTAATTTTCCTTGTAATTTGAGGAAACTTATTGAGAATGATATGGAGTATGGTGACATCTGTAATTTGCACAAG
This sequence comes from Ochetophila trinervis, assembly GCA_003254975.1. NCBI lineage: Eukaryota > Viridiplantae > Streptophyta > Magnoliopsida > Rosales > Rhamnaceae > Ochetophila > Ochetophila trinervis. The sequence continues at coordinate 34,711 of QANX01000450.1, forward strand.
AATGATATCGAGTATAGCGACATCGGTAATTTGCATAGGATATATGATTCGCGGGATTCAGTACTGTTCTTTATGGCTTGCAGTTTATTCTCTCTATTTTGTTCAACTTGTTGCAATCTATACTAATAGATGCATTTACATGCACTAGCTTCATCCATCTAAGATTCTTAGATTTTTAAAAGAATTAATTACTTATTAACAAATGAGCCTAACTATTAACAAATAAAATAAAAAGGTATCTAAATTTCCGTAGACAAATTTCGTAATTGGTATTATTGCAGGGGAGTACAATAAATTACACGAAAGTGCATAAGATATGTATTTCTGAGATGCCCTGTAAAGGAATGGAATAAAAGGATTAAAAGAACTCAATTCTTTTATCATAACTTTTGCGAAAAAATAATTATAGCAAAAGGTCAAACTGAATATTTAATGTCAAGATACACAGCCAAGATATATGTTTCCGAGAATGTTAGACCTCATCAAGAAATTGGATATAGATGCTCCACTCACTGGGGGTACCTCTTCTCGAATTGGGACTCATGGCAATGTGGATCAAGCCAATCCCTCCCAGTGCCCTTTGCCATGTTGCTTACTTTGCCACCACCCACAAGTTCTCTCAAATTCTCCAACTTATTTTCTCGGCCTGTCCCCTTGACCTTTTGATCTGCCTCCTTCAGCTTTTGCTTAAATCGCTGCTTACGAGTAGAAGAAGTTGGTTCTTGCTGCTTCGATTGAGATGGGGGGGCACCGTATGGTCCTAGGTAGATGTTCTCTTCTATTTTGGCCTGTAAATACAAAGTGAACAAAGGTTTTCATTATTGATCTTTTATATTGGCAGAATCAGCAGAATAAAGTACAAAAATCAAGCGTTCCTTGTTTCTCATGTACAATTATTTTTCTTTTCAAAAATAAATGTTATAAATGAAAATATAGCATTTGCAGCTGACCTTTGGAGAGGGTGGTTTTGCCGCTGCTTCTACTGTTGGAGCATCAGGATTGGTTTGATCTGAATCTCCGATTCCCAAGCTTGGAATTACAAACCCATCATTGTCTAAAGCAAATGGCCATAGACTAATGTCAATATAATTAATACACAGCGAAACAACTATGAGAGAACACATTATACTGCTGAAAACAATATATACATTACATTCAAGCTCAATTACTAACGCGCAAACAACTACGAAAGAACACATCTTGAAGCATTTACCTAGACACCGACAACTGTTTCTCAGCATATGAGCAAATAGGCCAAATCACCATGTCAGTTTCTTGTCCAGTATCCCTCTCACCCTCTCTCTCCAAATCACTAAGTAATAGCTACCATGTCAGTTCCCCACCGGCCCACCCTCTATCTCTCTCTCTCTCTCCAGCCTAATAGTTATTAAGCCAGCCGGACATCACAACATAACTTGCATGGTTCACATGGACCAGATAATTATGCGATGATACACTAGAGATGGCTCTATAAAGGTGGACTTTAACAGTACACCATCTCAGCAAAGAAGAATCACATCTTCAGTCCAACCCAAGCAAATGAATAACAGAAATTCAGCCAATAAATTACTTTTGAAATTCAGATCATCCATTTCCATAGAGCCACTCAATAAGAGTATAATTTTAAGATTAAATTGAAGCATAGTAAAAGGATGCAGCAATACTTTTAGTCACATTTAAATAACTATAAAAGATATTCATCCATTTTCTGATATAAATGACAGTGAAAATTCCATTATGACTCAACTTGGGCCAGCCAATTTCATGCACCATTCATATTTTGGATTGGTTTTTGGTTAGGATTTTTCAGTCCCATTCTAAGATTGAACTGAACAATACCAGATTGAATCAATATTAGACTGGATCAAGATAGGGGTTTTACAACCCACGTCCGATCATAGTCCAGTCTATAACCTAACCTATGATAGGGCAAAGTGTCTGAATTAACGATATTATTTGGTAACCACAAATATATTTATATCTAATCTATAGAATGTAATTTTATTTAGTTTGCAAAGTTAACCTCATACCTAGCTCAACCAACCCAAGTTACATCCTAAAATCTATCAAAAACAATCTCTAATTCATATGATTGCATAAAATAAAGCAGAAGTCAATATATTTGGTTAAAGTGCCTTAATGGTGGGGATATGTATCACAAAAGTAAAGTTAAAGTTACCCAAGCAAAATAATAAATCTCGTCATTTAAGGTACAAAGAATAGTAATATTAGGCAATCATAACTTAAAAGAACATATATCATAAATACATATGACATGTTCAACATACAAATTTAAAGCACATATGCCAAAATAAAAAAATTGTAGAGATTATTAATTAAGTCTAGTTTAAGATTCAACTATCTATGCCACCATATGCTTTAAACGATGCAAGCTGACAACCGTATAAATAAATAGCATACATAGAAAAAAGCGGCATTAAAAATTTGAAATGTAAAAATTCAAACCAAAAGGAAAGAAATAGAAGGAGGTTGAAGGGGCGGAGACTTAATAGGTAATGCATAGAAAACAATTGTACATGCTAATACGTAATATATCTCAATAATATATCACTGAAACTTCTAAAAACCGACGACTTAAGCCTAAAGTTATATATGTGTATATATATATATATATATATATATATATATTTTCACCAAAAAAAAAAATATATATATATATATATATACATTCGCGCGTACACACACTTTGGCTTAAATTATAAATGCCAATTAGTAAATAGATCAAATTATGCTTCTGACAGTAATAAAAAGAGGCCCCTTAAAGCTGAAAATTTAGAATACTAATCACAAAATATAACTGTGCTTCAACACCATATTCAGAATGCCTATGCAAATACCAGATAAGAATGCCCAATGAAAAATGACATTGAAACCACAAGCGAAAGAATAAATTTGTGATAGAACCCTAAATTTCATGGGTCCTTTCTGTGTATCGTAACAAATTTTAAAAAGCCAAATGGATGCTTAAAGTTGCCAAGGATTATCTATAATATAGTTATCTGCTGTCTCATATCTGAGTAAATATCTCATAAAAAAAATAAAAAACTGAAGCCAACTTTTAATCAATTGGTTATCTTAGCTTATTTTATTTAAAGATTCAAATTTTAACTGAAAATATCCAAACTTTCTTAATTTCCTAGTTTCCTGAGGATTTTCTCAATAACCAAACAAGGCGAAAAACATTAATTAAAAAAAAAAAAGACATGCCAAATGTCATACCCCACTCATCTTCTTCTTCATCCAGGGAAGGTGTGGTTTGAACTGGAGAGGGGTCCATGGGACGCTGATGATCATGGATTTGAACGGCCAGGGGGCGCTAAAGCCCAGATAAAAGGATCAATCAAACAGGGCAAAATCCAATGACCACCGACACAAATCCCAAAGGAAAAATGATTCGTGAGCACTCTCTATCTTATAGAAACACAAACGCCGAGAGAAACAGTAATATTACTGAACCTAAAGAAAATCCCCCAAATAGCATGTAATTAAAAACCCTAACCCTAGAAAATTCGCCGTGCGAGTCTTATTTTCGCTTTATTTATTGTTTCCTGTTTCGTCCCGGAATTGCCCCTTGAATTGGTGGATTTGAGCCGCGGAGGATTCGAAAAAGACTAAGGGTTAAAATGTCATTGCAGAATTTTGGTATTCATGGGTTGATTTTGTTTATTATACGTGATATGCGGTGGAGATTGATCGGTGAATGGTGGGGTAGGTAATAGAAGAGAACTGTGGACGCGTGGTATCATAGACCATGATCATGCCGCAGCGAAAAGATGGTAACTAATAGGCATAAAGACGACAAGTCGTTTATCTCGAGTAAGAAGATTATGTGTATTAACAAAATAATAAAAACAATAAGATTAAGAAGAAAAAGTTCGATAATTCTACTTTTAGTTGGCAAATTTGCAATTTACAAAAAGTGATTCTTTTTTGGCAGCAAAAGAAGTGTCATTTTAACTTCAATTGCAAGTTGCAACCTTTCTTTTATTTTTTTATGGATGGGTTTTGCATTTTTAATTCCTCTCACCTATTCACATCATATTTCTTTGTAAATTTTTTTTACTGTAACATTAATTTTTACATACAAAAATTCTCCAATATTATTTTTGAACCATTAAACTAGATAATAAAATTAAAGTCCTCGAAAAAGATAATATGTTCAAACCAAAGTTGAACAATCAAACTGTGTAGATAAACAATTTTCTTCTCTCCATTCCTGATTCAAAGTAACCAGAATCCATGTGTCCATTCCTGAAGATGCTAGCTTGCTTGTAAGTTTTCATTCTTGAATAAGAAACCTTTGACTGAACAACTAGAAGCCTTTTGGCATGATTACAGAAGGTGCACGAGTAAATGATTAGCCCTACTTATCTTTTTCAAGCCTAAAAAAGCAATCAACTTTGCCCAAGTAAATTTCTTTCTTTTTCGGCCTAATTTGCCACAAAGTTTAAACTTCAAACAAACACATAGAAGGGGTGGGGGGGAAAAAAACAAAGAGGTAAAATTTACGTCTCATCTATCTTGTTTTGTCTTATAATTATGCATTTGTTACAGTGCATTTAGATTTTCTTGGCCCTTCTTGTTTATGCTTTGGGTTTGTGCCTCAAAACATGGGTACTCTGAATCTGAACCTTTTTTAGAAGCAAAAAAGTTATTGCTTGTGAAATGTAAAAACAAAGGAGTAATGGGGAAACCTGGCATATCCGGCCAAAAGACTCTTCAAAGGTATAATGGGCTTCCATTAGCACCTGGATGACATGCAGGAAGTAGAAAATGGACCGAAAAATAATTATTACACATTTAATGGAATGCATAGCCGACAATAAATGGTGGGTAATAATTACCTACGGTGCCTTTTTTTATTATTATTTGGTTCTTGACAAAATTGCAGGATTGGTATTTACTTTGATGGCTAGCGTTTAACTACCTTTTTCAGAAAATGGCCTAGAATTCATTAAGTGGTGTTTGTTTTCTAAGAAAATGGTATTTTTGGAAGATTTGTCATTAGACTCATTACCCATTTGAGAATATTGATTCTTGGTTGATGGGTTTTGTTTGGTTGTGGATATATAGAAGAGAGTGAGGGAGTAGTAAGGTTAATTTTAAGCATATAGAAAATTTGGTTAATGGGTGAAAGGGTTTCGTAGCGCCATGTGGGGGGCAGAGAAGTGCTGCACATGGATTCGGCAATTCCAAAGCTTTTTAGCCTTTGAGGGTGTGAAATAATAATGGGAAACAAAGCTTCTGCTTCTCTCAAGAGAATTAGCTGCAGATAAGAACAAACTCTTTGGTGCAAGAGAAAACAGAAAACCCAGTTCGTATTTCTTTTTTTCATTTTTTTTCCTCAGTAGAGTTGGTGCATAAGAGTTAGGGTGCAAGAAAACTCAATTCAAAGTCTTTGAAGAAGCTCATTGGCATCAACCTAAACATCTTATTGGAAGCTACAGGTCAGGCACAAGGAAACTGGTCATGCATTTGCATCATTTCTTTACTTTTCACTCTTCTTCATATTCAGCACACAGCCTATT
>QANX01000450.1:40335-93988 GCA_003254975.1 Ochetophila trinervis
AACCCCCCCCCCCCTTTAAAAGTCTCTTTTGGGTACATCCAAAAGAAGAACCTTTCAGCAGATTTCATTATTCTACTCTTATATCAAAAACAAAAGCATATTCTGCATACAGCTGCTTTTGCTCATCTCGAATATTTGTTTTTCTAAGATCTTTTTCTCATAGTCCTATGATCTTTATCCATCTGTTTTGCTGAGTTTTATATCATAGCATAGAATGTTTTTCCAATTTATGCGAATGGGAAAAGCAGCTAAGAATCAATTCTTTTCCGGGTTGCACTTGCCTAGACCTTCACTGCTATCTCAAGCAGTCCTTATTCCTACTTTAAGTTTCATTTGTTTTCTAATCTTTGGCTTCTCTTCTTTCTTTGTTACTCTACCTATTTTGATTCTGTCAACCATTTTTCTTCTCACATTCACAAAGAAAAATATGGGTTTAGATGAGAATGTAGGTGGAAATCCACCAAGCAGCCAAGAAATCCTGAAAGAGGAGAAAGTTGGGTTAGACATACATCAAGTAGTAGGAACAGAAGAAGAGGAACGGAGTAAACTGCAACCGATTTTAGAAAATGTGACACAGAATGAGGAAGACCAACACAGTGAAAAGGGTATGATCTATGATTGCCAAGAAGAAGTGCAAGATATTCCAACAGACAATGAAGGCAGTGATGATTCAGTACCAAGTGAGATTTTTGAGCTCAAATGGACATCTCCAAGCAATGTGGGTCAAAATCTAGCAGTCTCTGATTCTTCAGTTTCAGAAGATGATGATGAGGATAACCTCATTGAGATCAGCTTTCCGGGGAGTGAATCAAGTGGTCTAGAGGAAGATCCAGATCAAAATCTGCAGTCAAAATTGCAAGAGTTATTGCCAGAATCCATCTTCATGGAACAGGGCTTTAGGGAACTTATAGAAGAGATCAACGAGATGAATGAGGAAGAAAATCTCATTGAAATTGACATCTCAATGGGCTCCATTAAGTATTCAATGTTTGAGATCGAAGCATAAGTCCCAAATACTCAAGAGGACAATATGATGTTTAAATTTTTGGAAGTTCATTAGCTTGATGTCAAAATCTACTAGGTTAAGATTTACTTTTACTTTTTTTTTTTTATTTTTTTTTTCTTTTTTTGTGATGCTAAAATGCTTATCTAATTCCTGCTACTTTTCGTTTTCTTTTTTGGTTAATCAAGTGTTTGACGTTTCTTGCAAGAGCCTGACTATCCAAGCTTCTTATAGATTACAAGCATTGGTTTTCTGTTTTTTTTTCTTTTTGCATATGCGCAAATTTGCATAAATGCTGCTGTGATATTTTAAAGGCTTTCTTTTAGTTAAACCCCAGCAAAAAAAATAATATATATATATATATATATATATTTCAGTTAATAAATTATTTAAAATTGTAAATAAATTAGATTATAAATTATATTAGCACTTGAAGCTATCCAAAATTAACAGAAAATCCAATATAATATGGAAACTTGCAACTAGAGAGAGGAGCTTTTTGTCATGGTAGGCATGGAGTCCCCACATGCATTTGAAATTGGGATCACAATCAAAGTTTTCTTGTTTGTTGTTTGTGAAGGAAAAAAAGATTATATTCCTTTTCCAAGTCTTCCATTTGGCATCACTCAGAGCTAGATCTCTCTATCTGTTTTGAAAGGAAAAGAAAATAAATAAAACAAAATGTGTTTGAAGTGCATGCACTTTCTTTCTTTTTATAATAATAATAATAATTATTATTATTATAAAAAGAATAATAATGATGACGATGGAGATGATTTTAATAAAGCAATGATCGTGCAAAATTGACATAAAAATGTCTATTGGAAGTAGATTTAACACGATCTGTTAACACGATACAAACATAAATATTTTTTATAAGTTTGTCTGAAATAGATTTGGTTGATAGCGGATCAACCTGTTATGAATCTGTTATTTTAACGGATTGATCCATAAAAAATTCATTAAATCAATTAAGTACCCCAATTTAGTAATTTATTAATTAAAAAAATTAATTTACTAATAAACTTATATGTAATACAAGATTTATTATGTACAAGATATTGACTTTTTTGAAAGAGAAGTAATTTACGTTTATATATATATATATATTACTATTTTTTTAACATGAATATTTTTAATTTTACTATATGTTCAGTTTTAGATGATGCCATTAATTTAAAAGATTTCACAGAAAATGTCATTACATCGAGTGTTAAACAAGTTAAATTAAGACAATACTCTAACACATTTTCTATTGATAGTTAGAGGTATTGAAATTTGAGTGGTATGCATTATTTAATTTTTCTATATCAATTTGGTTAATAATATACAATTTAACCTTCTTTTTTTAGGTGCTTTGTTTTGAGGTTGTTCTCATTATGGTTGAATATGTCATATGTATCAGATTATCTATACAAAAAAATAAAAATGTGGTTGAAATTGAATATTTTTATGTATTATTATTATTTCAAACAATACTGTTTTATATTTTTATTATTTATTTGTATAAGGATTTAAGTATCACGTTTGTGTAGTTTGTTATTTTTTAACATGTATTAAATATGTTGTTTTAGTTTTTATTTTTGATTTATAAAAATATACAAATATTTATGTTATGTGCTTCATTATTTTTTAATATAAACTATGAATTATAAATTAAATATATTTTTATTTTATTTTAAATAATTTTGAAAATAAGTTAACGTTTAATTGGTCGGATAATGGGTTACACAATAATTTTATAAACGGATTTAAATTTACATATTTTAACATAAAAATTTAACAAATCAAATTTAAATAAAAAAAAGTTGACACAAATATAGAACACACGTTGACATGTTTAATGGGAAGCAAACAAATTTTTATTTCCATCACATCCATGAGCAACATTAAGGGTGTGCAAAAAAACCGACTAACCGATTAAAACAACCGATCTAATCCAATCCAACCTGATCGGATCAGTTATTTTAGTGTAATTGGATTGGATCGGTTATGAAAAATTAAAAATCGAAGGTCGGTTCGGATTGGATCGGTTCGGGGTGTTAAAAACCGACCAAAACCGATCCAATCCAAACCGACCACTTTTNTTTTTTTTTTTTTTTTTTTTAAAAAAAAAACAAAACATATGAAAATTAGTTTAATATTATTAGTATGTAGGCTTTGTTATATTAGCTTAAATTTAGAGTTGAATTACTCGATTATTGTATTAGTGTAATAATTTTGTTTTAGTTTAATATGTTTATTTGTCATGTTCTTTTTTTAATCATTTACGTGTTAGGTTTTGAAAAAACATATAATTTTGTATTGATTACTTAGTGGGCACTTTATGTGTTAGGTTTTGAAAAAACATAATTTTTTAAACAAAATTTAAGTACAACAAATTTTTGGTACAAAAAATAGCTCAAATGTCAAATATTCAAAGTAAAAAAAGCTCAAAAATTAAATTTTGAAAAGTCTAAAAAAATTAAATAAAAATTTAAGCGAAACCGATCAACCAAAACGATCCAATCCAATTACTAATTAGATTGGATTGGATTTAATGTATAGATCGGATCGGATTGGATTGGAAAACAAAAAACCGATCACTAATTAGATCGGATTGGTTATTTCCAAAATAGATCGGATCGGTAACCGATGCACGCCCCTAAGCAACATCATCGATTTTTCAACCAATAAAATGATTCTGGGCCTTAAGTTTCAGAAAAGACAGAAAGTCAAGCCTTATTGTTTTAAACGTAGGCCAAGTTGCCATTGAGCCGGATCATATGTGGGTTTCTCTTTGATGCAGAGTAGGCATTTTGGGCCTACAGCAACGTCTTTTGCGCAGGAAAATTCTATATACACCATTTTTTTCTTTTTTCTTTTTTTTTTTTAAAAAAGTTCCAATACTAAAAATGTCCCCTTCTNTTTTCTTTTTTAAAAAAAAAACAAGTTCCAATAATAAAAATGTCCCCTTCTTTTCATTTTCTTGTTACTTTCCTTCAAAATTCTAACTAGGCTGTCAACTTCCCCTGAAAATAAATATTGTAAATTGCATTATATAATATATTGTTTGACTTGCAATAAAAGGTAATAAATTTTGCTTAAAGTTTTTAGATTCAATAATCAATCTTATAAAAATTTACATGTATCCTTGTTAGAAAAAGTAAAATAATAAAGTTTCTATTTATCTCATTTGAAATGAATTACACAAAAGATAATGAAATTTTGAAAGAGACAGTTCTTCAAAACACATATATATATATATATATATGTATGTATCTAAAGCAATAACATTATTCATTTTACTTTTTTTTTTATAAAAGCGTTATTTATTTTACTTAAAATTTAAATTCATTGTTAGCATTCAGAAAAATGTTCATATAATTAAGTAATTTGAAAACCCAAAAAATAAACTGGGATAAGAAATTGTTACATTCCGCTCTAACAAATTGTAAAATTCAATAAGGTTAGGGGAATAATTATTATACATAATAAATTTTATTCATGGAACATAATATTGGGATAAGAAATTTATTTTTCCAAATTAAAGTGATAATAATTTTGTGATTTATCTAAAAAATAATCCAAGTCAACCAAATTATATGCACATTTGGTAGATTAATAAGAATAAAATACAAAGAGTCATATTTACCAAAAAAAAAATACAGAGGGTCAGGTTTTCAGATTCGTACAGTGGGCCTCACACAAAACCAACAGCCCAAATGCTGTTTTTCCTCAAATTCAAAAGAACATTAAATAACAACCGTCGACTTAGCACGTATAATCTCAGTTAAGATCTCAGCCGTCCACTCATATCACGTCTCGAAGTTCGCCTACACGGCTGACAGGAGCGTCCGACGTGGCATTTAACTGCATTTTAAATCCGGATTTCAAGTCCGAGCTATATAAATCTGCAAAGCTTTCCGGTTGTCAAAAAACAATAATTAAAAGAAAACACGAATAAACGAAAAAAGAATTCGAAGCCAAATGTTAGAGAGAGAGACACACTGAGAGAGTGGGACTCAAAGACTTTCTCTTTGAAGCTCCAAATCACCGAGAAATTAATTCCTTTCGAATCTTCGTAAGTTTCAAATCCTAAACTTTATATTTTAGAATATATATTTTGCTTATGCATATTTATGTATATGTTTCTGCAAATTTTTATTTAATTATTCCGTATTTTGTTAGTTTCAGTGGAATTTTAAGTTTTGGGTATGTGAATGGGAGAATTTTGGTACGTAGATTAGGGTTTCGAGTTAATTACTGGAAAAAGCTTGAAAAGTTTTGATTTTTCGTTGGATTTTTAGTGTTTCATGCACAAAATGTGGGTATGAAGAGCGATTTGTAATTTTGAAAATGTGGGAAAAGCTGTGCTTGATGTAAATTTGTTTTTTTTGGGGGTTGGTCGAGCTGAAGTTTACATTTAGAATTGAATCTGAAGCGTTACAAGGATTAAAAATTCCAACTTTAGTTCGGTTTGTTTACCCTCGTTTTATTCTTATTAGCAGCCATACGGACGGTTTCTTTTGTTACTTATGAATGATTCTGTTTGAAAATTTTGATTTTTGTTTACTCTCTTAGTTTGGAGGTTTACCGAAAAGGACTGATTTTGTGTCGATTTTGTTAAGTTTTTCACTCTGTGTAGGTACATACAAGGTACACAATTTTATATTCTGATGTATATTATTTTTAGGTTTTTCTTGCAAATTTTGTCTTTGTGTTTCTTTAAATGTTGCTATTTGTTGAATTTAGAGTGGTTCACTTCATTGTAGCCGTGTCCACATGGATTTATTTTTTATATATTTTTTTAATATTCTCTTCGAATTTAGGAACTTACAACTTCAGCTCTGTAAGGTAAGAAGAAAAATAGTTTTCTGACGGTCTTATTTCGTCAGGAAATGTTTTGTATCTGTTTTGGATAATATTTAATAAAATAGAAACTATTTTTATGCATGATCTGATTTGACTACTCTGTAGAGAAACATTTTGTAGAAATAGATCCTTCATAACTGATTGGACCAATATTTTTTTTACCTGTCATCTGATAGGGAATTTATTAAACTTTCTTGTTTATTTCTTTTTTTCTTTAGGCAAGGAAGGGTGGGAGAAGCGTACTCGTTTTTAACTGACTGTTTATTTAAAGACTTCTAGGAAATTAATTTAGTTCTTACCTCACATTTCAATTTCTTGTAACCATTATTGTTGCCTTTTCTTGTTTTAGTCTGTAAACTTCGGTTAGAGGAGGGGCAAAGAGACTAATTCTGATTGAGCTGTTAATTTGAGATTGCCTTATAATGGGTGAGGAAGATACGACAACTAAAGCAGCTGAGGCATTGGCAAATGGGACTACTCTGCAGGAGAAAGTTTGCGAAGCAGTAACTGAGAACAAAAAAGAAGAAAATAATGGGATAAAAGAAATGGAAGTAGATAAGGAATATGATGAAAATACTGAACCTGAGAAAACTGAGGTGAAGAAAAGTACAGATGAATCAATTAAAGAAGGAACAGAACAACCCAAAGCTGAACTGATAGAAAACGAAACTGGTCCAAATAAGAAAGATATTGAAGAAAAGGAGGAAATCAAAGAAGTGGCAAAAGAAAAGATTGATAGACCTAAGGAGGAAGAGGAGAGGAAGGATGAGGAGGAAGCAGTGAAAAAAGTTGAGGAGGAAGAGGAGAAAAAAGACGAGGAGAAAGCATTGAGAAAAGATGAGGAAGCAGTGAAAAAAGATGAGGAGGAAGCAGTGAAAAAGGATGAGGAGGAAGCAGTGAGAAAAGATGAGGAGGAAGCAGTGAAAAAAGATGAGGTGGAAGAGGAGCAAAAAGATGAGGAGGAAGCAGTTAAAAAAGATGAGGAGGAAGAGAAGGTAGATGAGGAAGAAGAGAAGATAGATGAGGAAAAAGAGAAGGTAGATGAGGAAGAAGAGAAAATAAATGAGGAGGAAGAGAAGATTGATGAGGAAGAAGAGAAAATAAATGAGGGGGAAGAGAAGAATGATGAGGAGAAAGAAGAGGCTAAGGAGAAGAAAGGGTCAAAGAAACGTGGAAAAGAGAAGAGTGTTGAAAGAACTAGAAAGAAGAGGAAGGGCTTGGAAGAAAAGGAGCCAGAGGCAAGGACTCCTGTCACAGATCGCCCTGTTCGAGAGCGCAAATCAGTTGAAAGGCTGGTGGCATCCATTGAAAGAGAAGCTGTCAAGGAATTCCATATTGAAAAGGTCGTTTCTTTTTTTTCTTTTTTTCTTTTTTTTTTGTCCTGCGAGAATTATTGTGTGTTTCTTAAGGATTATTTTCTTACTTTTCCTTTGACATTTCAGGGTCGGGGAACACCACTAAAAGATATACCTAATGGTATGTTCCTTCTTTTATGGAATTATCTATTCAGTAATGAGTAATTTAATAAGCGAATTACATATGCTTTTCTAATGTTTGTTGATCCCTTCAGTTTTGAAATTAATATTTTTTTTCTTCCCAATAATGAAGTTATTAAATATGCCTTGGAAGCACGGGAACTTAAAATGCCCACTTTTCATTTAGGAAGACATTTTCTTAATTTCTGGAAATAGTGAAGCCAGCATTTGAACATTTTCTTGCTTTTTAAAACAGAGTTTTGAAGTTGCTTGTGTCTTGTTTTATCTCATTTGGTTTCTTATAGTTTCATTTAAAAAAAAAATGTCGACTTTTGGGAATAGTGGTTTAATTTTTAAGTATTTTAATTTTGATTTTTGAGTGGTGCCATATGATTTTTCCTAATCTATAATTCCAATTCTGTTTTAATGGTTGGTAATACCTTGTTCTTTTATAGATTTACCATAAAAAAAAAAAAATCCATTTTAATTTCGAAGTTCTTTTTCCTCTGATTCTTGATTCCATAATAGAAGCTCATACAACCCTTTTAAGTGGTATGATTATGGATTGATTATTTGTTGAGTATTTGGGTCCTGCCTTTCTGTGCTTTTGGTTTACAAGCAACCAATACGCCATTCTTTTATTGACTGCTAAATACATTAGTATTGTATTTAATGTGTTTCCCTAGCAACATTTCACACAAATTTTCTAAGAGGGAACATAAATTAAAGAAAACAAGCATTAGAAGGCAAAAAAGGTGGACCAGCTGTCTAATTTAATGCACCAAGTATAAAATTTTAATAATAGAACTAGAGAAAACGTAAGTAACCTTACAAAACACTTTTCCTATCCCTTAGAATATACTCGCTAGAATCCCTTCTAAATCTGTAAGATTGATGCGACAAAGTTAAACTTGTTCATTTTCCAAAGTATATCAGCATCCCTTTTCTTTCTTCAAAAGTTCTACCATCAATTGCAGTCTATACCTCAAAAAGGAAGGCGTTACAATGCATATCCATAAATCTTTTCTCTTTTTGTCCGAAGTCAAGAAAAATTAAATTTAGTAGAATAATTGAGGTTGAGGTCCATTTTTGGGAAGCATGCACATTGTTCCAGTGCAATTTCTGGGTAGGGATTATTATCAAAAAATTAGGAATCCATAAACTGGATGTGGAATTTAGGTGATTGAGAAACATCTTGAATTTATTATGTACTGATGGTAGCCTTGTAATTTTACCAAAAGTTTTTAGTTATTTATGGACTATGTAATTTTGATTTCTTTTATGTTTCACTTTTTTCTCTTTAAATGCTAGATCTATCAGAATTTTTAGGTCTTATTGGGATCTATGAACTCTTGACATATCCATGTGGTGGATTTATAAGCTAAGCTGAACTATGATTAAAATCCATGACCTCTGAATGCAGTGGCTTTCAAGTTATCAAGAAGAAAATTGGATGACACCTTCAAACTACTTCACACAATTCTGTTTGGGAGGAGAGGAAAGGTTATTCATTTTGTTTTAACTTCTTTTATTTCTTCCTGTTATTTGTTTTTACTTTCAGCCACCCCTAGTAGGTAAGAATGTTGTATTGGAAAGCCAGAAACATACTGCTCAGAAACTATACTAATTAAATGCTTTAGGATTTTGGTGTTGGGATTTCCTAGATATTGTAAGTCAGTATTTTTTAATCTTGCTTCGATTTGACTTTCCTTTAATCCTGCAGGCATTTCAGGTCAAGAGTAATATATCCCGGTTTTCAGGTTTCGTATGGCGTGAAAATAATGAGGTATGAAGAGAAACGTTGATCTTTGTGCATACAACATATTGAAGTGCACAAATGTGAATCTTTGTACTCTTTCAGATTTTCATCGTTTTCATATTGTCTTGCAGGAGAAGCAAAAGATTAAAGTTAAAGAAAAACTTGACAAATGTAACAAAGAGAAATTGTTGGAATTCTGTGATGTGCTTGACATATCCATTGCCAAGACAACTACTCGGAAGGTATGTTGACTTATTATTACGGCTGCATGTTTCTCTTGAATCTGCCTTTGACAATATGAGTTGGCATTTTGTGGTAATTTTATCGCTATGTTTTTTAAATGACAATTTTTTATGATTGATTCACAAATGTTCATACAAACCATTTGAATTGGAGGGCATTGATTGAAGTATAACTTCTTATATAAATGCAAAAGATGAGCATAATCTAGTGACTCTAAGTGGACAAAAATCTATCCATTGGAAAGTTCAACAGATATGTCATTTCATATGGAAGCAGATGGGTATTCATGATTGACTTTGCAGCATAAAGTGATTATACTAATTGAGTTGAAGAAGTTGCTATAATGAGGTGAAATGCTTATGCAGGAAGATATTGTTACAAAGCTTCTAGACTTTTTGGTTGCCCCTCATGCTACAAATGATGCGCTACTTGCTGAGAAAGAGAAGGTTTGTCAATCTTGTTGCAAATATGTTATTTGTTTTCTTGCCTGCTTGCTATAGTGTCTTAAAAGTTTTTTTTGTATCTGTTCATCAGTCAAGCAAGGGCAAAAAGCGGAAGAGGGTGACTAAAGGAAATTCATCAATGTCTGGGGGAACAACTACAAAACGCTCTGCCAAGGTGTCATTTTCTATCTTGTTACAATCATTAAATAACTGCATTTAAGCAGTAGTTTTAAAATCAATGTCTGGGGGAGTAGCGACAAAACGTTCTGCCAAGGTGTCATTTTCTAGTAACCTTCTTCTTTCTAATCACCGCTCCCTTTTTTTTGCCTGTGAATATTATACTGTAACAGAAGAAGAATGTATGACCCAACTGTATGAATAACTAAGGTTTTTAAAGATATATATATATATATTTTCCCCTTTTTTTGCATATCTATCTTTCTACTTATTGGGGCGGGGGGGGGGGGGGGGGACGAATTGTTTGTCTCACTCTTTCTTTCTTATTAGATTCTTTACTTCTATTTTTTGGCAATTTTCTAGAATCAGAGAAAGAATGGGGATGCTTCAAAAGCAGATGAGAAAATGAATGCACCTGATACAGAAGATGAGTCAGAAGAAGATGAAGAAGAAGAGAAAGAAGAACATGAACAAGAACAACAAGAAGAAGAAAATGTAGAGGAAACTGAAAATGGGGTTGGAGAAAAGTCTGACGACGAGATGCCTGAACATTCTGAAAGCGAGGGTAAAAGCGATTCAGAAGAAGAATCTGAAGAAGAAGTGGAGAAAAACAAAAGAAGGTCAAAAACATCATCTAGAAAGAAAGAGTCTGCTGGAAAAGCAAAAACCAAGAAAAATATAGTTTCAATTAAATCCAGTCCACCACCTAAAAAGACACCAAAGAGACCATCGACAAAACGAACTAAGGTTGATGATGACAGTGATTCTAGCCCAAAGTTATTCTCAAGGAAGAAGAAAAATGAAAAAGTGACTAAGGTCTCTACTCCAAGAAAATCCGCCTCCAAGGAGAAAACTGGTATAGAATGGGACCTCTAGCTTTTTCCTTCTTAGTATTATTACTTGAATTTGAAATTGCTTGCGAATGATTTTTCTGTAAATTTAACTTATTTGTAATATTGGTGAAGCAGTAATCTACATGTCAAGATTTTAAAAGTCTGAGAATTATGCATTAGAACTCTAGAATTTACATAACAATTGAGTTTCGGTTGTGTGTTTGTGTGTGTCTGTGTCTGTTTCTTTTGGGTAAGTAGAACAAGGAAATAAAAGCTTTCGTGTTGATTACATAATCATGAATTTTTGCTCCCATATCCAAAACTTAATTGTTCAAGAAACTCTTTGTTGCTCTCATGTCCAAAACCTAATTGTTCAATAAACTCTTTGTTGAAAGGGAAAAGAACTGCTAAAGGGAAGGACATGAGCAAACAGCAGGGTCCAAGTGATGATAAGTTGAGAGAAGCAATATGTGGAATTCTTAAAGAAGTTGACTTCAATACGGTATGCCACATATGCTAGTACTGACTGTATGTGTTGTCATAGTATATGGCTTGAGTAATAGGCAGATATGGCCTTTTTGCTTATTTGATGCTCCAGTGCTGTGGTATTGTTCTCTTTAATAGCTTGCTTGGGCTACTATAAACTTTTCCAATTGCATTCCAGTCTCTAGATTACTGTTAAGATTGAATTACTTAGGTTCATTTTGAATTTACACCTTGATGCCCTTGCACATATGTACCCATAAAGATAGATGCACATATGCAAGCACGCCAGCATTTGTGATTATGTGAACTCATCTTTTTCCTGTAGGTTTTGTTCATATGCTTTTTCTATAACTGCTAATAAATATTGATGGGTCTCATCTAATGATTGTACTTACTTTAAGAACTAGCTTAAAGTTTATGACAAACTTGGATATAAATAAGGATGAAACATTCACCATATTTGCTGCCAAGTATGTATCTCCAAATAAAGTATACTGCCTGTAGAAATACTTTAAATTTGGTAGGTAAGGGGTATTGGATCTTGTATTGTTGCATCATCATCCTTGTTGAGAATATAGTTATAGAATTCAGATGGAAATTTGTTAGCAT
This sequence comes from Ochetophila trinervis, assembly GCA_003254975.1. Classification (NCBI taxonomy): domain Eukaryota; kingdom Viridiplantae; phylum Streptophyta; class Magnoliopsida; order Rosales; family Rhamnaceae; genus Ochetophila; species Ochetophila trinervis. The sequence goes on from QANX01000450.1 coordinate 52,218, forward strand.
TGGGTGGTTGTTATGGTTCTGCTATCTGTATTTAGTAATACTGTAATACATGCATATATCAGACTGGAAGTAGCTGAAACAGTAATAATTCATGTTGATCTTATCATTGCATGGACTTTGTTGTCCCAGCACAAGTTGATACCTTTTTTTTTTTTTCGTTTTCGTTTTGGCAGGCTACTTTCACTGACATTCTGAAGCAGCTAGGTATGCACTCGTTTTCTATTATTGATCTTTGAGGCTTTTTTTTTTCTTTTTTTCTTTTTTTTTCCCCTTTTCTTTTTAATAATTGTGAATTTGATGATATTGATTTTTGTTCTGAACCATAATCTTCTAGATGGAATTCTTCAATATTCATGCAGTATGCCTTCGGCTGCATTATATAAATGGATGCCATAACAACAGCCCATTGATTTGTTTTCCATGGACTTAGTTTTAGATTTTGAATTGTAAAATGGAGTGGATCACAGCACAGTTCTACATTAATAAGTAGTGCTGCTAATTATTGAGAGATGATGGGTTATTTCCCTCTAGACAAAGAACCTTGAGATTCATTTCTTTGAATGCAATATGGATCTGGTATTGTTGTCCTCACACTTGACTTAATCTTTTCCAATTTTCAGCTCAGCAATTCGATACAGATCTCACGCCAAGAAAGTCTTCAATAAAGCTCATAATCCAGGAAGAGCTTACAAAACTAGCCGATGAGGCAGATGACGAAGAAGATGAAGAAGGCGACGCAGAAAAAGATGAAACCCAGTCTACTGGGCAAGAGGTAGAAGCCTGAGAACAAGATGGAACATGACTGCTTTGAAATGCTGTAGTTATTATTTGCCTTTTGACTTAACTTCTGCCTGCATGTACTATTAGTGTCTCCGACTTAGCTGGCTGTAATTTCTTGCTAGCATTTGTTTGCTAGCAAGCAAAATAGTAAATTTAAACCAGTGAAGGTGTAACTGTCAAAGATGTGCTGCTGGATTGCAGCTTTTTATGTAATAACATTTAACATATTTTGTAGGAATTTTTCTATCTTTAATAGAACTGACCTTTTGTGGATGATGATGTGCTGGGCCGTCCACCCATCCTTTCTCAAGTTGTTATTATGTATTAATTACTAAAACAAAGTTGTGCACTGATAATTGGTCCTAAATTTTGAAATATGACTTTGATTAGGTGCTGTATCGGGTCCTCAATTTTGTATAGCAGTGTTTATCATTTGCTAATTGCTACCCATTGAAGTGACTGCAACATGCATGTGGATCTTGGTATGTATGTCCAGTGTTTAAAGGCGTTTAAAGGTCAGTTCGCTTGGTATGTCCAGTGTTTGAGAGTAGGGTCAAGATTGTCAGTACGTGGATCCAGATATAATTATACTCTGTTCGTAAACTTTGTACAACATAAACGATTGGTACCTGTAAAGGATGTCTTTATGCTTTCACTTTTAGCTAGTTCTTTCACCCATATGCAAGTGTTGCTAGACTAACATACACAGCGTGAATAAACGTTATGCATTTAAATTTCTCTTTGTTGCATGAGAAATGTAACAATCACATGGTATGTCTATCAAGTTTCATGGGATGTTTCTTGATTATGTGATACTGAATCATGTCTGGTTAAACAGAGACATAAATGAACTCTGTCAGGTCCTGCATTGCACTTCTTGTGGACATCTATTGCTTACTTTTTCTTCAAAGATAGAAAAGAGTGTTGCTGTTTGTTGCAATTTTAAAGAATTTTTTTCTGTTTGCTGTACTACTTTCTACCATGTGAAAGCACACAGACTACTATTCTTTGGTGTATCGAAAAGCAAATCATTCTGGTCCACTACAAAATTCTTCTATTGTTTTACTGAAAGCCAAATATTATAAAATCTTCCTTAACACAGAATGTAATTCGTCTCCACTAGTGATCAACATAGCGACATGATTTATATTTCGTGTCACTATTGAGGGTGTTAGTTTTGAAAAAATGGAAATACTTTTCTTAGTTTTGAAAAAATGGAAATACTTTTCTCTCTCAAATATACATGAAAATATGAAACTAGGTTCCACCATTAAATTTCTTTTTTTCCTGTAAGAAGGAATTACACTTGGCTGATGATTTTACTACCAATTAGAAGGCATTCCAACCTGTGGAAAAGAAAATTGACAAGATCTGCAACTATGAACAAGCACTGTAAATGCCCTTCACTTGAAGATAATTCATTTTCATTAAAAGGGTAAGAACGTCATCTTCCAAAGTACAAATTTACCACCACCAAAAAAAAAGAAAAAAAAAAATCATCTTCCAAAGTAAAACTACTATTTTTTTTAAATCTTTGATCCTACTAATTCGGCCTGTTTCTTAATCAAGTTCAAGTTGTCTAAACACACTACCAAAAGACAAATTGCTCCACTCATGGCATTGGGCACTTGCTGAAACTCTGAGTAGTCAAAATTTATTAAACTAATCAGAAAATTAAGTGGTGGGCTCATGATCTCCGAGCCATTTAGTGCGCCTTTAATGGATTTAAAATCGATGCTAAAGTCCATTAAACATTGATTACAATCTCAAAGACTTTTGGTTTCAAAAAAAACTTCAATTCCTAGTTAAAATATGACGGTTTAACTATTATATGATAGTAGATAACTTCAATTAGGTGTAATCATTATATAACTTATTTATTTTTAATTGTTAAGAGACCGTCAGTTGCAAAGTACAAAATAGAATTAATTTTTTTTATAAATATAATAGATGAATTATTTAGAGTCTAATCTCATTTTACGAATTAATTTATTTTAATTTAAAATTACTCTTAAAGTTTGATGTTGATTAGTATTCAAAATAAAAATATTAAATATGACAAAGTTTAAGTACAATACCCAATTAATCTAATCCCAAAGATTAATATATAAACTGAAGAGTCACGATGAATGAGTCGGTGGCAGACTTCAAATTTATAATAACAAGGTCTTGTTATTTAATAATAATATATAGATTATTTAATTCACATTGTACATGGACTTTAACTTAACTTATGAACAGGATTTTGTCCTTAGAAAATCTCATTGGGACAAAAACAAAACATTGACATAACGCATTTGCAACATACGATAAGCTTTGAAGGACTATTCTCGTTTAAATAAATATCTCCAACCTCTTAGGTGTCAATCTTATTCAAAAAAATAATCTTTCACAGTTTATAATATTTTAATTGGCTAATATACTCCGACTTTATTAACTTTTTTTTAATCATATTCTTTAATTTTAGCTATAGATTTTATATACTTTTACACTCTATTTGTTCTAGTAGTAAAACTATCAAAAACATATTTTTATATCAAAATTTTAATTTAATTTAATTAATTTTTTTATTTGTAATGAGTTTATCACTCTCCCGAGAAAAAAAAAAATTATATCAGCAAAAGTTACTAGAATTAACCAAGTTCTCATTCACAATTTAGAATAACTTCTTAAACAATATCGAGTTGAGTTTTTTATTTCCCATAAATTTTCGAAATGTTTTTTATCTTTATATGAATAACATCTAAATCACTTTTCTGTTTTTTCTTTTTTGGTATGTCATTTTATATAAAAATATCCATGTCAGATCGGTCACGTGCCGGATGCCAAAATAACGGTCCAGATCACTCACCTTTCAACCAATCGAAGGGTTCCAATGTGAAACGCGTACACTCACACTTATCGACAAACAACGGTCTACATTCATCCACGTGTCCTTAAGATATACGTTATTAACACAATGATCCAACGGACCCAAACTCATTCTGCCCTCAAAGTCTCATTCCCTCTCGCGCTCTCTCTCTCCGCGGGAGTCTGGAACCCCCGCCGTTCGACGACTCTCCGATCAAATTCCCGACCTCAATTCCCACGCAATAATACCATCGATTTCGTAGTCTTCGGTTTCGTGGTTTTCATAATTTTTCTGCAAAATTGGAAAAACCACGTACTCTTCTTCCTCTTTTCTCAGTAAGATCCAAACACTGAATTCCATATTCTTCCACTAGATTATAAATTTGTATAGTTTCTTTTTTTCCTAAACAGCTCGAAACTTTAATTTCAAAAACCAAGAAGGAAAAAAAAAACGAACAGCTCGAGAATTTTTCAAGAATGGCGGACTCAGACAACGAGTCGGGAGGAGGACAGAACACCGGCATGAACAACAGCGAGCTGTCACCTAGAGAGCAGGACCGTTTGTTGCCAATAGCGAATGTAAGCCGGATCATGAAGAAGGCGTTGCCGGCGAACGCTAAGATCTCCAAGGACGCAAAAGAGACGGTCCAGGAGTGCGTGTCTGAATTCATCAGCTTCATCACCGGCGAGGCCTCCGACAAGTGTCAGAGAGAGAAGAGGAAGACCATCAACGGCGACGATCTGCTGTGGGCCATGACCACGCTGGGCTTCGAGGAGTACGTGGAGCCTCTCAAGGTTTACTTGCAGAGGTTTAGGGAGATGGAAGGTGAGAAGACCGCGTCCTCGGTGGTGGCGCGTGACAAGGACGGTGGCACTGGGAGCGTGGGGAACGGCGGTGGTGGTTATGGGGATGGAGGAGGAGGAGGAGGTGGTGGGGTATATGGGAGTGGAATGGGGATGGTTATGATGGGGCAGCACCATCAGCATCAGGGACAGGTGTACGGTGCTGGTGGATTTCATCAGATGGCTGTTAGTGGGCTGAGTAAGAGTGGGCCTGGGTCCAATTCAGGTAGGCCCAGATAGTGTTTGGTCTTTCTCATCCTACTTTATAGCGTTGTTATTCTAAAACATATATATATATATATATAGAGAGAGAGAGAGGGGAGTATGCTTCTTGTCATCATTTTGTGCGGTAATTTGGGTTAAACAGGGTTTGCAAGTTGTAACGTGTAGATTAATTGGAGTAAGATTCTAGGTTTCTTTAGGGAGGGATCAAAGATGAATTTATAGTTGAACGGTTGTACCATAACCTCAAGGGATTCATTTGCGTTCACAAAAATTCTACTTTGTTATCCATTCTTCTGTTGCTTTCACCTTTTTAAAGTAAACCAGTTTCAAGTATTCGGCGAACCCTGCTAATTGCTAGGATAACCATTTTGGCCACGGCCACAATTATGGTAATCATAACATTTAACAAGAAATTTAAAGATGCCTCTAATTCTCTCAGTCAAGCAGCAGCTTCATTGGCAGCTCAAGATTTCACATATCATCCATAGTATCAATCCACTACAGTTCAAACAGGTCAGAAAGTGGCATCAATGATAGACATGGTTTAAAAAAAAAAAAAATCCATTCAATAAATATTTCAGTATGTACAAGGCAGAGTATAATATACAATTCTCAGGGTATAAATGATTACTTTCGATTGAATGGGGTTAGCCTTCTACATCTACAACAAAAAAAATTCAACAACCAAAATGGTATGGTAGTATACAAGAAACAAAAAGGAGGGTAGATGATACAACAACTAACCAATAACGAAAAACATTAGCAGCAACATCCTGTGCTAAATCCTATTACATCACCATTTAAACATTTTAAGTTCCAAAACAATCTACCACATTTTCAGATTTCAGCAATTTCAAGCCATAACATCATCATCTACAACATTGACATCGGTTTCATCAAGTGCTAAATAACTAGAACATTAAAGCCAAAAGAAAGCTAAAAAAAAACTTAAAAGTAGCATGAGTCCACTTCTAAACCAATTAGGCAAATGGGTATTGAATTGCCATCCTTTCTCTCTCCCAGGCAGATGTTAGAGGTCCTCTCCAACGCCCATGGCACCTCACCAGTGTTCCAGTTGGCGAACTCCGAGGAGTTCCTCAAGATTAAATGTTGTCCAGCTACTATACAAGGAAATAGGTGAGAGTAAGAATTGAAACAGCAAGAATTGAATATTATCATCATAAAGCGCTAGTATCCATTTATAATAGCAATGTCAAACTTACAGAATGCAAAATTGCCTATAGAGGAAAAAATTACCAAAAAAACATTATGGTCCAATTAATCAAACATTGTCGCAGAAAAAGCTACTCGCTGGCTGCTAGCTATATTTTGGGTGACCACAGATATGTTTCATTAGATGTCAGTGAACCTTTGGGACAATGGACTACGCAAGCACAAATACATTAAATATTCTCAATTTGACACTTACAATGATCTCAAGCCCTTAAAGCATATTTCACTATAATTTCTCAGGCACATAAGGAAGCTGGGTAATCTACAAACAGATAACTTATCCGATTACATAATCAACAAAATAAAAGCAGCATATGAAGAAGAATAAAAAATAACAATGGCCCACATCCACAAAGGACCAATTCATAACTAAGTAGAACTTAGAAACTTCAATTAATATAAGTCAAAGTTCCATTATAAGATGAAGCCCGTTTCCTCCCTAACAGATATTGAGTAATTAAAGAATTTTGGAACCCAGAAAAAGTAGAGAATCTTTTGTTTCTTTTTTTCACTAGATTGCTTGGTATGTTTACAGGCATGTACTTGATAAGTTAATTAAACATAGCAGCATCTACACAAGCCACGCTTTGATACTAGATGTCATGCAAAACAATTTTAACATTCAAACTTCGCATTTCCTCGGTGCCAAATTTCAGCAATCATTATTCAACAAAAAAGTCATGTTCAACGTAATTAAATGCCAAATTAGCAAACATGCATATGCAAGTCTAAAGCACTCCAAAAGACAGAACAAACATGCTTGTAATTTAGAGTTGGATTCTTTGAAAGAATAATTAGCAGTGCAATGAAACACTAATTTAAAGATTCTGTTTAAAGAAATCAAAATTTGTAAAAACCATATATATATATATATATATATATATATTAATAGCAGGGACAAAATCCAATTGTCGGAAATAGCAAGATGTATCTCTGTGTTACCAATGTAGGAATGAGACACACAGTCAAAAGCGTAAGAAAATAAAACAGTATCCTATAACAATTCAAAACTTGTATCATTAGGTCGTTTACATTATTATAATAAAAGTGTGAAACATCACCTTAAAGACTTAAAGTGGAAGCTAGGGTAAATTATTTTACCATCAAAAATTAAACAAAGGGCTTATATAAAGCATAGAACTTGAAGTTTGTTTGCAATATACAACTAACAGTAAGGACTTCCAGTGTAATCACAAGGAAGTAGAAGATGTAAGTTCCATATCTACATAGTAGAAAAGGTAACAAATTCAGCAGCTTTTAGACAATTATTTTTTTTTTAACTACAGTCAAAGGGGAAAGTAAAGTAAAACAACAGCAAAAAACAAAGAATGGCATAGTTATGTTAATTAAAATTGAACAGAGCATGAGCAACAATATGTGCAATATGAAGTACAACACAGATATGTTAAACACAAGAACTAATAATAAAAAGTAAGGGTATACTGAAATTTAAAGACTTACTGTATTTCGCAAAGGACTTATACCATGCTTCTATGTACAAGAAGCAACCAAGAGATTGGTGAAATGGTGTGAGAAGAACCACTGAATGAATCAAGGACTGCAAGAACACACTTGGAAGAGAGTCCAAATAGCATGGCAAAACCCAGCACTTGTTTAATTTTCTTTCCTTTCTAAATGGAAAATATCTGAAAGTGAAAAACAGTCTCAGTTATTCAGAAGTAAGCCGCCGCCTCTTCCCATAATCAGCATCTCTAGATCTAGAACGGTGGTCATCCTCTTGAGATACCCGTGCCTTGCTGTGATTCCTCGATGAACGTCCTCTATCCCATTCATCATCATGCTCTGGTTCGCGGTCTCTATACCTATGATGATCGGTATATCTGTCCCTGTCTTCTCTGTACCTCTCACGATCCCGGTCCCGATCTCTATCACGTTCACGATCTCGAGAACGTTCTCGGTCACGGTCACGCTCCCTGTCCCGCTCTCGACCAACGTCTCTTTCCTCACGTTGCCTTCTTTCAGACCAATCATGATCATGACCAACATCTTTTTCTCTAGGCACATCCCTCTCATATACTTGTTCCCTCTCATCGCGGTACCTTCTATCCGAAGACCCAGACCAATCCCTCTCTGAACCTCTATCTTTCTCCTTCATAGCAGTAGGCCACGCACCTCCTCTGTCATGACTAACCTCACCATACTGATGGTCAGATGCAGCTTCTTCACCATAGCTAGACTCCACAGCTCTCCCACCACCGTGCTCCTCACCACCCCATCCACCCATACTAGGATCTGACCACATTCCCATATTAGGCCCATCAACACCTGATGTTGGCATCATCCCCATTCCATTCATGGGCATCCCTCTTCCGAAAAATGCTGGATTCACATGAGGGGCTACTCCAGGCAAACCAACACCTCCAACAGGAGGAAATGATGACAAAATTCCAGAAAATGGAGGTGTAGGAGCACCAGGAAAGCCTCCATAGCTGCCCATTCTACCCATGGGTGCACCGAATGCTGGATCAAAACCCTGACCCATCATTGATTGGTGGTGTAACAGTGGAGGGGTCGCACCAATGCCCTGCCCAAACCCATTTCCCCCATTTCCCATTATACCTCTGCCACCCATGCCACCACCCCTGTTCCTCATTGGACCAACCGGGCCTCTATTTCCCATCCCTTGTGCATTACCTCTCCCCCAATTGCCTCTCCCATAACCTCTATTGTTATCCCCACCTTGATAATTTCCACCTGTTGAAATGTTACTCCCACCGGTTTTACCGCCAGCTTCAGGGCCCCTCCTAGTCTGCGAAATTGCAGACTGGGATGTCTGTTGATTTCTATTTACTTGAGCCTCCCCCATCCTCTTAACGCTATATGGTGATGCATACGCAACAACACAAGGGCGCCCATTAAACACATGCCCATTCATCCCCTCCTTGCAGGCTGTGGCAGCACCAGGGTCATAAAACTCCACCTGACAATACCCTTTTGACTTCCCACTGGCCTTCTCATCGAAAAACTTAACCTCCTTCACTGTCCCATACTTACAGAGTTCTGCCTCGAGCTCAGCATCAGTAGTCCACCAATGCAAATCACCCACAAACAATATAGTTCCACCACCACCACCTCCTCCTCCTCCTCCTCCTCCCCCCACAGCACCACCAACACTATTTCCACCAAGCCCATTCAAATTCCCAACAGCACCACCTTGCCTGAACAACCCCTCGTTCCCCACATTCCCAACAGTCCCAACACCACCACCATGTGGCTGCTGCTGCTGTTGATGTTGTTGCTGTTGTTGTCCTACACCTTGAACCCCAACATTACCATTCCCACTTTGCTCCTCTAAATCATTTATCTTATTCGATGCTGGTGCTAATTCAACCCTAATCCCACCTCCCCCACCAACTGACGGCCCTGATCCAGCACTCCCCTTGCCACCCATCTCATTTGATCTAAACCCTACGTTTTGACTATAACCCTCTACCACCCTTCCAGAAACCCTAGCCCCAGCATCACCCCCAGCCACGCCACCATTACCACCACCTTCACCGTTACCGTTACCTCCACCAACACCCGGTATCGAAACACTAGGTACCGGCGGCACCACAGGTGGCTCAATCTTCTTCTCTTCCACGACCTCGTTTCGAAACCCTAATTCTTCGTTCTTCCTCAGAGACTGTAAAAACCCCTCGCCGACATTGACGTCGTTGTATAGGTCCTCGTAATCATCGTCTTCTTCTTCTGCCAGAAAACCGTCATCGGCAACAGCGGAGATCGCCTCGTTGCGATGGAACTCATCCATCGGTTCCGTACCCTCACCAAACCCTTCCTCACCTTCATCCATCTATCCCTCTTTTCTTTAGGTATTTTCTATCGCTAGGGTTTTCAAATTTGTTTTGTTTTTCCCTCTTCCTAACGTTTGGAGTGGAAGTGTTGTTTTTCAAGAATCAAAACGAAAACAATATCTAAAAACATAAATAATAACAAAAGACAAAAAACAAAGGTGATGGGTTCGAGATCTTACCAGAGAAGAGAAAAAAAAATCAGTTCTTTTTTGAGAGATATAGATAGGTATGGCGAAACCCTAATCTGGGAAATTGAGAGATAGGGGGTGCGGTTCTTTTTTTTTCTCTCTCTTGATTAATCTACAATCTTCAAGTGGTCTGGTCATTTCTAACTTACGCCCTCGATGCGTATTGCAGCACATTTACTCTTTCGTACTGATTTTTTTATTTTTAAGCAATGTAATAACATGATAATAATAATAAACTCATCCAAAAAAAAAAAACATGATTATAATAAAAGTATATTGTGTTTAAAGTCACTTTGTTTTTGTGAGATTTGTGATAAATTTCATAATATTTTTCTTTTTTCCTTTTTTTATAAGTTTATAATATTTTTCTTCTTCATATGATTTTGAGTTAAATTAGCCGTTTAAATTTTTAAATTTATTGTGATCAACTATCGTCGCCATTTTTTATCGCATCAAAATTTGTGATGTATTATTACTGATTTACTGTCACCAAGTTTTTTTATATTTTTAGTTAAAAAAAAGATTTTTTATATTTCAGTCAGTTTTCGTATATTATAAATTTTTATAATTCGAAATACTAACATGCAAATTATGTCAGTTTTAGTAAATTTCAAAGTATAAAAACAAATTTCAAGTAGGAAGTCTAAATAACTTAGAGATTATTGTATTACTATTTATTTATTTATTTTTGATGAATGATTATTGTATTACTATTAAGTGGTTAGACATACACACTAATTGATAGATTCAAGTTTGATTTTCACTGTATTTTACTATTTTACTTAGATCTACGCTTAGCTATTTTGATTTAGTTTTACAATAATTTTAATANAATAGTATTAGTGCATTATTTTTATTTTAAATAATTTGTATTTTTATTTTAATAATTTGTATATATTATTTATATTTGTGAAATATAATATTGGATGAGATGATGGGATGTTTTTCTCATTATGAGGCATGATGGGATACATAGAAATATTTTGGCTATTTTTTATAAGTTGCCTTGCTATTATTTAAAAATTTTGGTTTTCTTTAAAAGGTGTGGTTCTAGTAGTTTTCGGTCGTGAAAATTTGTTGTTTATTTATACTGACCATATATCATTGCCTTGCTTAGAAAAGTATAATATATTATTTCCTTAAATATTAAATTAAATGACTTGATAAAGTATGTTTCATATTTAATTTGCCGTTTTTGACTAAAACTATAAAAGTGAACATATATGTCTTGAAGTTATCTTGGTATGGTATGGGACATTTCAACTTTTTCTTATCTATTTTGTATATTTAATAATTTGTTATCTAAATCTTTTAATTTAATAAGAATATAAACATAAATATAATATTTGATTGGATCAAAATAATATTAAAGATAAGGAAAACTATTTTCAATGTTTTCCAATCAAAACATCAATATTTGGATAAATTGAAAAAAATATAAACTGAGTTAACGTAACTGTATACTTTACAATTTAAATGTCATACTCATTTGGTACAATTAATTTAACCATTTCTTTTTTTTGCTGAAGAAAAATTTCATTAAAAAACCATAGGAGCCAAAAAAACAACAGAAGACACCAGTCCAGCTCAGTCTGAGGACATATTCCTCATATCACTGGCCAGACATTTCAAAACCGACTGAGTGTATAACTCTGGTCGCACAAAACTTGAGAAATCATTCTCAGCTCCCCATCTAGCAATTTCATGGGCCAGCTGATTTACATCTCTCTTACACCAAGCAAAGTAAATATTATCAAAAAAATTACAAAGTCTCCTAATTTCTCTACATACTGGTTTTAGGTACCATTGAAGGTTCTCATAATGCTCTTCTTTTAGGCACTGCACAACAAAGCTGGCATCAGATTCACAGATAATGTTGTTCCACCCGTTTTGAATGCTAAAAAGGAGTGCTTTCTGGACAGCCATTACTTCAGCTACGCAAGGATCCGTTGTGTCAAACTTGCAAACCCAAGCTTCCACTATTTTCCCTTTCTCATTTCTAGCTACCAAACCTAGGAAACTCTGCTTCTTTCTAACAGCCGCATCACAGTTAATTTTTAAACTTCTCCTAAGAGGTGGATGCCATCTCCCAATATCATTCCCAACAGCCATCCTATCCCTCTCCAAATCATGTCTCCCAAGCATCTTATCTTTTTGAACTCCATAAATTTGTTTCTCACCATCCAGACTGAGTCATCAAGAGAAGCAGCACTATCTTTGAAACATACTTCATTTTGAACCCACCACAGGTGCTCTATGATGATTGCACTATACAAAACGAGATCCTCATGGTCAGACTTTGACAAACCATCATCTGGATTTGGGCACCAAATTGTTCTCAAATAATCTATCAACTCTAAACCCGATCTGTCCCTCCACCGAATACCCCAAAGAGCTGTGAACCACAACCCTTTTGCAAAATAACACGTGAAGAAAACATGAACTTCATCTTTTATACATTCACAAACATGCATACAAGCCATCTCATTAATTGGAATTCCCCTCCTGGCGAGATTACTTCTTAGGCTAAGACCTCCGTGAGCTAATTTCCATATCAAGAATTTTTGCCTCTCATGAATTTTACTCTTCCATAGATTTCTCCACCATGCAATAGGAGTTTCATTTTTCCAATTTTCTTCCCAATAAAACAATTTAACCGAGAACTTGCCACTTTTATTTCCCACCCAAAAAATTCTATCTTCCTCATTGTAATTCACCCAAAACATTTGATGAATATCTTGGACTGTTTGTTGATTAAAGAGCTCCTTGAGTAAAAAAAGCTTCCACTCACCAGAATTTTCCTTCAAAGATTGGACCATTCCCTATCTTAAATACATATCTTCATTTCTAGGATTCGGTTTAAACCCTGGTGCATTAGGAATCCGATCTTCTCATATGCTTATATTTAGACCTGACAACGTGTCGTATCGTGTCGTGTGGTATTCGTGTTCGTGTTAAAATTTTCTTACCCAAACCCAACTCATTAAGTTTTCGTGTTGAAATATATAAACCCAAACCCGTTCATAAAATTATCGTGTAACCCGTTACCCAACCCGTTAACACGTTAAACTTATTTTCAAAATTATTTTTTTAAAAAATAAAAAATACATGTAATTTATAATTTATAGTCCATACTAAAAAAAATGAAGCACATACATAAATAACTATTTGTATCATTTTACAAACCAAAAATAAAAACTAAAACAATATACTTAATATATGTTAAAAAAATAACAAACCATACAAACATAATATTTAAATCTTTCTACAAACCAAAAATAAAAATCTAAAATAATAATAAGACATTAACATGTTTTCGCGATTAATGAAGAATGAATAAATTACAAACTAGTAGAGAAAAATAATTAGAGATTTTTTTTAATTAAATTACAAAAATGCCATTTTACAGTAACGGGTTGTTAATGGGTCTTAATGGGTTTTCGCGTGTTAACCCGTTAAGACCCGTTATCTTAACGGGTTCTTAACGGGTTCACCCGTTATCAACCCAACCCGTTTCAGCTAGACCCAAACCCGTAAAAAACGTTCGTGTTCGTGTCGTGTTAACGGGTCGTGTTAAAATTTGCCAAGTCTACTTATATTGTTACCTCTCCAGACTTGAAAGCATAAACCTTTCCTCAACGTATTTCTAGTATTAAGAATAGCTGACCAAAGTTTCGAACAATTCTTCCTCTTCCAACAATGCATAAACGAAGACCAAGGAAAATATTTTGCTTTTATGGCCTTCACCCACGGCTTCTCACTGTCTTGTGCTAGCTCCCATCCAACCTTTCCCAATAAAGCCGAGTTCATATCTTTTAATCTTCGAATACCTAAGCCTCCACAAGATATCAGTTTACATATATTGTTCCATGAAACCGGAACCCATCCTTTCTTCTCATCCACGTTGCCCTGCCAAAGAAACGCTCTTGATAGCTTCTCAACTTCCTCACAAACTCCTAGAGGGATCTTGGTTGTAGTCATAGTGTAGAGAGGGATGGAAGCTATGACATGTTTCACCAATGTTTTCCTCTCTGCTTGTGAAAGAAGCTTTGCTTTCCATCCCTCAAACCGGTTGAGGATCTTCCTTCTAATGGGATCAAACTCATCTTTTTTCCTTTTACTAGGAAAAAAATTATTCCCCAAATATTTCGTATTACTCTCCATCTCTTTCATATTTAGACTACTCTTGATAGCAGCCTTAAGTCAACTATTGATGTTTTTCGAGAAAAAACATCCTGATTTCTTTGGATTAAAACTTTGCCCTGTCCAAGAGCAAAAGTTTTCCAAACACGTGAGAATTTTCGTTGTTTGATCCACACTCGCCTTACAGAATATAAGAATATCGTCAGCAAAGAACAAGTGTGAAATGGGAGGAGCTGTTATGCCAATTTTTATTCACTATATATCTCCATCCAACTCCAGCTTTAACAACATGCGAGAGAGAAGTTCCAAAAAAATTACAAATAAAAAAGGAGACACTGGATCTCCTTGCCGGATTCCCCTCTCCATCGGAATACTTCCAAAACACGAGTCATTAAGCATCATTTTCATGTTTACATATGACATGCACATGTAAATTAACTGCTTTGCACTATCATTAAAACCAAAGGCATCTAACACTTGAAGAAGAACATGCCAATTCACCCGGTCATATGCTTTATGAAGATCAATTTTGATACCAACGTATCCCTTAATTCCCTTCTTCTTCTTCTTCATGGAATGAACAATTTCTTAAGCAAGAATGGAGTTCTCCCCAATCCATGGGCCAGGAATAAAAGCAGCCTGGTTGGGGGAGATTAAGAACTAGAGGAGATGATGAATCCTTTGAACCAAGATTTTTGAAAACAGTTTGTAGAGAGTATTACAGAGAGCAATAAGTCTAATACTGCTAAAGGAGGAAAACTGCTTTGATTTCGGAATTAGAACAATGAAGGAGTCATTCATACCTTGGGGGAATCTGCCACACCTAAAAATATTTTGGATGGTCTTTATAACATCATTTCCCACAATGTTCCAGAAATGTTGGAAGAAAAGAGCTGGCATTCCATCAGGCCCCGGAGCTTTAGTTGGGTGTAGGCTCATAAAGGCTTCATAAATCTCTTTCCTATCTGGAATTGCACAAATCCGTTCATTCTGCTCTATCGATAAGATTGAAGGAATTAAATCTTCCAGCACTAGACACTCCACCGTATTTTCTACTTTGAACAATTAATTTAACCATTAAATCTAGTGTGCAAAGGAGGCTTATAATGATTGATCCAAAGCTTGATTCTTCATCCTATTAAAATTAAATGCAGAGGATAATAACAAACTCAAGTTATCACTAAAGATTATGTCCCAGTTTTTTTATAAAATCAAAATTAGAAACTCAAAACTAAACTTCTATAAATGTAAAGAAATCATCCTAAAACAATATAAAAATAAAAATAAGACAATTATTATATACTAAGAGATACATAAACACGGTATAAAGTTTGGAAGCTCTTAAACAGTTAAAGTAAAATTTATTCTCCAATGTGAAAACAGAGCAGAGCGAATTCAAATAATCCAGACTATTTTATTTATTATTTTTTTTACTTAAACAACATAAAAAAAAAACAAAAAAAAAACCCAAATCTTAAAAGCAAACACTAAGGGTCTGTTTGTTAACGCATTCAGTTTTTATTTTTGGTTTTTGGTTTATGGTTTATGATTTATGGTTTATAGTTTTTGTTTTATGGTTTTTGCTAAAAACAAAAAAAAATGCAAAACAACAACCATTTTTTGATTTTTTTTTATGAAAAAAAAATTATTTTTGATAATCATTTTTATATTTATTTTTATAAATTTTTTTATTTTTTTTAAAACTTTACATATAAATTTAAACAAATCTATATTTGATTTTTATCAAGTCCAGATCTTGGCCCCGACCGTAATGTCCTAGGTTCCGGTCCGGACCAGACTATCATGATCTCTGAAATCAGCTCGAACTAGAGTACTGTCCTCGACCGGGCAGTCCCGGGTTCTGGCCCGAGCCGGACAGTCTCGGATTCTAGCCCAGACCAAGCAGTCCCAGGTTCCGGCCCGAACCGGACTACCACAGATTCTGGCCCGGACCGGGCTGTCCCAGATTCCAACCAACTTGGGCGGTCCCAAGTTGCAGCTCCGACTGGGCGGTCTCAGGTTTCAATCCCGATCAGGCAGTCTCGGATTCCAGCCCGAACCAGACAGTCTTGGATTCCAACCCAGATCAAGCAATCCTGGGTTCTGGCATGGACCGGCCTGTCCCAAATTTTAGCCCAGATTGGGTTGTCCCGGATTCTAGCCTAGACTGGGCGATCCTGGGTTCCGGCTTGAACCAAGCGGTCCAGGATTTTGGCCTCGATCGGGCAGCCCCCTATTCTAGCCCGGAACCAACGGTCTCCTGTTCCGACCCGGACCGAGCAGTCCTGGATTCCTGCTCCGACCAAGCTGTCCTGGATTCTGGCCCAGACTAGGCTGTCCTAAGTTTCCGCCCCAACCAGGCTGTCCTGAGTTCCCGGCCTAGACCGGGCTGTCTTGGGTTACGGCTCCGACCGGGCTATCCTAGATTTCAACCCAGATGGAGCAGTCCCAGGTTGCAGCTCCAACCGGACAATCTCGGGTTTTGGCCCGTACTGGGTTGTTCTGGATTCCGACCATGACCGGGCGGTCCTGAATTTAGGCCCCGACCGGGCTGTCCCGGATTTCGGCCCCGACCAGTTGGTCCCGAATTTTGGTCCGGATCGGGCGGTCCATGATTTTGGCCCCGACCGGGCGGTCTCGGGTTCCAGCCCTGACCGGTCGGTCTTGGGTTCCAGCCCTGACCGGTCGGTCTTGGGTTCCGGCCATGTTTGAGCAATTCGTGGTCTCGACCACATCTGGACGATGTCAGGATGAGCAATCTCAAATTCAAGCCTTGTTTGAGTTGTCTTGTATCTTAACATTATCAAGGACAAAAAAAAAATGAAAAATGAAAATGATTTTTTAACCTTTTTTTCTTTTAAAAGAAAAGTGAAAATAATTTTTAGTTTTTAAAAAATGAAAATGGTTATCAAACGCATTTTTTTTTGTTTATTCAAAAAAATATATGAAAATGGTTCTAAAACGCATTTTCATTTTTTATTTTCAAAAACGAAAACTAAAAACCATAAATTAATTGGTTATCAAACGACACCTAAAGAATCCAAAAATAACAATTTTCCCAACAAATAAAAAAGGAAAAGAAAAAAAGAAACGAAACAAACCATTTTCCACGCAAAAAAGCACCGATTAATAACAAACCTAAGAATAAGATTAAAACAAAAAAAAAAAAAAACTCACAAGCCTAAGGAGGGACTAGCTTTGTCGGCAGCTTAGCCATCTTGTTTTGCTGAGCCTGAGTTTGAGACGCTAACTTTTCCTAATTCTGAACCAGAAAGCTGCTTCGTTGCTAGTGCAGCCGCCACTTTCATGAGCTGCGATCAATTGCGTTGTATCCTCAATATCATCATTTTCCAACGAATCAAATGAGAGCTGTGTAGGAATCAATTCCATCCCGATCTGGATTTTAACGTCGTAGGAATAGAGAAGAAAATCTAAAAGTTAAGGGTCCATTTGTTAACGCATTCAGTTTTTGTTTCTGGTTTTTAGTTTTTGTTCATGATTTTTGGTTTATGATTTATGGTTTATAGTTTTTGTTTATGGTTTTTGGTTTATGTTTTTACTAAAAAGAAAAAAATGAAAAACAACAACCATTTTTTGATTTTTTTTTATGCAAAAAGTTATTTTTGATAATCATTTTTATTTTTATTTTTTTATTAATTTTTTTATTTTTTTTAAGCTTTACAAATAAATTTAAACAAATTCATATTCGATTATTGTCGATTTCAGATTTTGGTCCCGACCGTAGTGTCTCAGATTTCATCCCGGACCTGGCTGTCTTGATCCCGAGTTCCAGTCCGGACCAGACAATCCCGGCAGTCCCAGGTACTGCCCTCGACCGGGCTATCCCGGGTTCTGTCCTGGGCCGGGCAATCCCAAGTTCCGGCCTGGACCAGGTTGTCCCGGGTTCCTGCATGAACCGGGCTATCTCAAGTTCTAGCCCGGATTGGCCGGTGTCGAGTTATGGCCCCGACAAGGCAGTCTCGGGTTCTGGTCCCGACCGAGTTGTCCCAGGTTCCTGCTCGGACCAGGCTGTCCCAGGATCCGGCCCTACCAGGTTGTCCCGGGTTTAGGCATGGACCTTGCGATCCTGGGTCTCAGGTTCCAGCCCCGATCAGGAGGTCTCAGGTTCTTGCTCCGACCGGGCGGTCACGAGTTCAGGCTCTGACCAAGCTGTCCTGGGTTCCGACTCGGACTGGGCTATCCCTGGTTTTGGCAGGGACTTTGCGGTCCTAGATCCTAGGTTCCAGCCCCACTCGGGCGGTCCCGGGTTCCTGTTCTGACCAGGCGATCCCAAGTTCCAGCTCGGATTGCGGTCAGAAATGGGCGGTCCCGAATTGTGGCCCAGACTGAGCTGTCACAGGTTCCGGCCCAGACCGAGCTATCCTAGGTTCAGGCTCGGACCGTCGGTTCTGGGTTACTAGTCCAATCAGGTGTTCCCAGGTTCCGGCCCTGACTGGGCAGTCCCGAGTTCCTGTTCGGACCGGACAGTCCCGGGTTCTTACTTTGTTTGAGCAATTCATTTTCTCGACCACATATGAGCGGTGTCTGTATGGGCAATCTTAGATTTAAGTCTTATTCGAGTTGTCTTATAGACAAAAAAATGAAAAATGAAAAATATTTTTTAACGTTTTTTTTTAAAGAAAAGTGCAAATAGTTTTTAAATTTTAAAAAATGAAAATGATTATCAAACGCATTTTTGTTTTTTATTTTTTCAAAAAAATAAATAAAAATGGTTATCAAACGTATTTCATTTTTAGTTTTCAAAAATAAAAACTAAAAACTATAAATGAATAAATTATCAAAAGACACCTAAGTTATTTTTCTATTAATTATCTTTTTTTTTTCCACATCATTTTAGCTTTTATTCAAATACATTAAAAGATTTTTATACAAATACATTAAAGAAAGCTAATTTCGTAAAAATAAAGAGAAAAAATTATCTGTTTGTTTCAAACAGATAAATACAAGCGCATAGACTTGAATAAATTGCACTTGCACATCCACATCTGCAAGAAAATACAAAGAAGAAAACAAGAAGTGGAAGAAATAGAGAATTACTATTTTTATATTGCATTTTATTTTCTGCCTATAATTAAAATAGCTTCGATCCTTAACATTCTAGCTTTTTTATAACAATAATACTGGAGTTATTAAATTTTTTTGACGTGGATAGATTGTAGTTTTTGTTTGATTATATTTAGGGTTCAAATGAATTCAGATTGAGCTGAAATTTTAAATGTTAAATTTTCTATATGTCTAGTGTCCTACTTAAAAATTTTAAATTTGGGTCATTTATATTGTCTTTAATTGCTGTTAAGCATGTTTACTGTTTTTCCAGATTATGTCAATAATAATGTTAAAATGGTTTTTGTGAGTTAATGAGTAATTTTGGCATAAAAATAATTATGTAGTTTCTTTACTATGTTAACTAATGATTCTGAAAGTTTTGCTAAGATTTTTATGGTAAAGCTTTAGGAATAATCTTGATGAGCCCATGATAGATTCAGTTTGTAAGCATGTTTCAGTTTATCATCCTTAATGAAAATTATGTTCAATTGTGCTCTGTGTTACCATATCAATTAATTGTTTTAATTAAATGGTAATTAAAATATGATCATAATGCATTCGAGCACAAGATATGAATTTTCAGTTTCGTGTCTAACTTGGTTATGGATAATTAAAATATGAAAAGTCACGCGCACTAAGATAAGAAGTGTTTTTACACTTAATGATAAAATAAAAGGTATTCTATACCTTAGTATGGAAAATTCAACTTTATGAATTTCTCTATGAACAATAACAATGATTATGGAAGGAGTTATGGTTTTGTTTATAAGTAAATTACAATTCATGCAAGTAAGCAAAATATGTTTGATCATGTCTTATAGCAATTAAATTATTTTATTGTGTGTGAAAACTAAGTAACTATTGTGTTATTTGAATGTTATATATATTTTTTATGTTGCATGGTTAGTGTTTATTAAATAGTAAGAATTTGCATGTTTACCCTTTCTGTTTGAAACTTATTGAGTTTCTTTGTAAACTCAATTTTTTTTTTATGTTGATTCCTTTAGGTAATGACTAAGAATAGCTCTGTAATGGTTTTGTGGGTTGCGAAGAGAATCTGGGGAACATATTGAAAACTAATTTATAGTAATTTGTAATGTTTTATCTTAAGTAAGTTTTGCCTAAGATTTTTGGTTTGGCTATAGTTTTCAATTTTTAATTTGCATTAATTTGCTGATGTTTATTTAATATTTATATATATATATATATATATATTTTGCTTGGATGCATTAATTGTTATTCAGATAATTTTTTTTTTAAAATTTCTGCATTTTTAATAAGTTCATAAATAGTAACCATTTAAGTTATGCTTGATTTAAAACACATATATAATTTAGATTTATTACCCCTAAACTGAATTTACTTATTATGCTCTGTAGTTATTTATTGTGCATGATTTCAGAATGGGTATGGCGTAATGCAAACACGAGCACTGGGTGGGGACTACCAGGGAGACCGGTCCGCCTACCAATATGCTGATTACCGGCTTATTTTAAAAATAATTTCAACGGAAAATGCAAGCTTTGTAAGCATTTATCTTTATGTGGCCTATATATCATAATTTGTTTATTAATAAATTATAAAATAATTGTTTTTGTTTTATTAGAATTTTGATTATGGAATATTTATAATTACCAATTAATTCTCTTTTGTTTTATTAGTTTATATATTATATGTGTTTCTCATCAAAATTATACATTTTTCTGAATGCAAATAGACTAGAAATTAATGTCAAAATATATTAAATATTTGATTTAATACTTAGGCATGAGGGACGACTCCCAGATCGGCCAGTCCTCGGTCCGGTATTGGCCGAAATATTTTTTTTTTTGGGACGATGGTTAGGATGAATAGTAGCTAAGAGGCTTCTGGGCAGCTTGAAGAGCATCAATGAGGTTATACTTATTTAATTTCCGCTTATTTGTTTAGTTAATTCTACCATGTAGTGTCAAAGTCACCTATTATATTTTTCAGTATTTTATTTGAATATAAATTTTGTTTTCATTCCTTACTTGATTTTGGAAACGTATAGTATTTGATGAATTATTTTTAATTATATATATATATTTGATTTGATCTACTTTTTTAAATGCGACATGACCATATCAGTTTAGGTTGATGAATGTTGTTGTTGTTGTTGTTTTTTTTTTCTTCCTTATTTGTTCATACATAGTTAGATATTGGGCATACAGATTTTTTTCCATCATGATAGATGATGTACTCTTGTTGGTAAAATACATATTTTGCATATACATACATATATATATACACATATAATCAGTTTATTATCAAATATATTTGACAGTAATTATGTTAAAATGTGAAATTTAATAGCTGATATTAAATGATAAATAGTTTAGATAATTAAAATTCTTAATAACTTATTTATCCACTTATTTTTTATTTTATTACTTAATCTCAACAATTAAATTTTATATTTTAACATAATTATTAACAGGTATATTTATACCTGATAATAGCTTGAGTATATATATATATATATATATATATATATATATATATNTGCTTGTTGTTGTACTATGGGATATTTTCGAGTATTTTCTTGTGAAAGTGGATATTGCAGCAGAATGTTGGCCAACAAGGTTGGTTAATTTATTCAATTATGCATTCTGTGGAAATTTGTGTAAGGTGTTCTGTATTATTAAATGATTATTGTATCTACAAAAAGTTAATTCCTTCAATGTGGTTTGGTTTTTATTGTTCACTTAGGTACCTCTTTTTCTATTGGAGATGCTGTTTGGGGAATTGGACTTGATCCTGGGGCTTTTGTTATTGGTTGTTTGTTCTCTCATTATTATCTCTTTTCAAAAAGCTTGAGAAATTACTTTGGTTTCTGTGTCCATGTGCTTTTAAATGCTGCATTGATTTTACTGTGGTGTTTTGTTTTTCACTTAGGTACCTTTGTTTCTATTGGAGATGCTGTTTGGAGAATTGGACTACATATTGCTGCTCTTGTTATTGGTGTTTGTTTCTCTCATAAATACTTCCTTTTAAACAGCTTGAGGAATTACTGTGGTTTCTGTGTCCATGTGCTTTTAAGTGTTGCATTGATTGTACTCTGTGTGAGCTGTTATTCTTTTGGTTATTTTATTCTTTAGTTTTTTCTGCAAATATGTGTTATTCATTGACTTATTATGGGGGTTATATTGGTAAAAAATTTGACAGTCCCAAGTGTTAGTATATCTTGCTAACTTCCTTCCACAGGTTGCATTGTTGTCAGTTTCTGTGCGGGTATGTCATTCAGTTGATAAATTGTTCTCTTACATGATATGTCACAGAAAAATGATGTCTTTATTTATTGGGGTTTCTACTTTTTTAGTTCTCTTTTTATTTTTCCCCATTTCTGTTGTTGGGCACAGTTTTTGACTTAACTATTAATATTTCTCATATGTGTCAATTTTTTTAGGTGATAATGGTGATTTTCAGGGGTAATTTAGTAAATCTTGTTGTTGGTAACTTGTTGAGATTTTTTTTTCCCTCAAACTATTAATTTGTCTCATATATGTCATTTTTTCAGGTGTTAAAGATGATTTTCAGGGGGTAATTTAGTACCATGATATTTTGTTTCCTTATAAATCTTCTTATTCAAGTCTGTCTTGCAGTGATGTTCTTTTCAGTTGCATTTTAATTAGAGTTGGTCTTGTTTTGCCTTGTGGTAGTTGTAGAAGAAGATATGTGGCACATTTCAATGCAGTAGGATGAACGCTCAACATGAATGGCAGAGTTGCATGATGTTCAATGACTGAATATGGAGATTTTGGTATCAATTGTATACCTAGAATGGTGTTCGTGATACTTATGCTGATATCTTTGAGGTCGCATTCTGCTTGTTCTATTAGATGTTTGTTGAGTTTTGTTGCTCCTTTTTTGTTTTTTGGTCTTTTTAAATGGCAATGTTTATACCATGAAAATATCTTGTTGTATTGTAATATTGTGTTTTATTTGTTTTTTAAGTGCCTTTTAATGGAGGATTTGAAATTATTAAGCTTGTTTCCTTTTGGATTTTTATTTGACATTTAATTTTGTCTTCTAACAGTTGGACTCGGTATATTTTTGACAAAGGTATTTCAGGATCACAAGCTGGGGAGGTGTTACATGATTCAGTTTTTTTTTTGGGCAGTGTCTGGTCATTTTCAAATTTACTTTGAGGCCAAGGGATATTCTCAATGTGAATCACATAGTTGTTGGTATTTTAAATTTCATGTTCAAAGGCCCTGTTGATTTTTTGGGAAATGCTGCTAGATCTTTTTGAAACTTTTGCTTTGTTCTCTTATTATTGTAAAGTTTTGGAAGTTATTAAGCTTGTCTTTGCCCTTGAACTAAAGATCGAATTGCATTATTTCATTATTTTTTTTGTTCTTCAAATATAATTTTGCTGTCTAAGATGCTGACATTCTGAAGATTGTCTTTTCAATTATGAATTAAAAACTATTTATTTTTTACTTTTTACTAATGGTTAAGTTGGGATTCTTCTTTTGTCTATGTTGTGTGAATTGGTCCTAGTTTATGTCAAAGAAAAGAACAGGTGTAATATAGCATGTCCATATTCATTTTTTGTATATTTATAATGCAAGCCGTTTTCTTAATTGTTTTTGAACAATTTTTTCAGGTTTGTTTGTTGCATTCTTAAGTTTTGGTGCACTCTATTCCCGATAAGGTTGGAATATAATCATGTTTTCCTGTTGGCCTGTTCTTTCATTTGATCCTTCAAAGTTGCAGCAACTCATTATATCAATTGTAATATTTTCAGATTACGAAAAAAAAAAATTGTACTTTTTTCTTGTACTAGAAGTTTATTGGATTATGTGGTAACTCTGTTATTTCTCTGCTTGTGGTTGTACCATGGTATATTTTTGAGTATTTTCTTGTAAAAGCGGATATTGCAGTGCAGCAGAATGTTGGCCAACAAGGTTGGTTAATTTATTCAATCATGCATTCTGTGGAAATTTGTGTAAGGTGTTCTGTATTATTAAATGATTATTGTATCTACAAAAAGTTAATTCCTTCAATGTGGTTTGGTGTTTATTGTTCACTTAGGTACCTTTTTTTTCTATTGGAGATGCTGTTTGGGGAATTGGACTTGATCCTGGGGCTTTTGTTATTGGTTGTTTGTTCTCTCATTAATATCTCTTTTCAAACAGCTTGAGAACTTACTATGGTTTCTCTGTCCATGTGCTTTTAAATGCTGCATTGATTGTACTCTGTGGTGTTTTGTTTTCACTTAGGTACCTTTGTTTCTATTGGAGATGCTGTTTGGAGAATTGGACTACATATTGCTGCTCTTGTTATTGGTGTTTGTTTCTCTCATCAATACTTCCTTTTAAACAGCTTGAGGAATTTCTGTGGTTTCTGTGTCCATGCGCTTTTAAGTGTTGCATTGATTGTACTCTGTGTGAGCTGTTAATCTTTTGGTTATTTAATGCTTAGTGTTGTCTGCAATCATTTTTTCCTATTTTCCTCTCGAGTTTGTGTTTTCAAAATGATGGTTGATAGTGTGTTTTTTTTCCCANAATGGTAATTAGGTACTAAATTTTTAGTATCTAATGCTGTTAATAGTTTATTAATAATTAACAAGTTAATAATATTTTATAATCATTAAAAATAAATACAATAAAAAATTACATTATTGAATATTAAAATTAAGTTAACTCTTTATTTATTTATTATTGTAAATACTATTAGTCTATAGTCTAAAACCGAAGTTTGAGCCCAGAATGCCCACAAGCCTCCATGGCCAAGGGCCTCTGCTGCTTCACCTTTGCTGAACGAAGCCCAATGAGCTAATCACTGAACAGTAAACTCGACCCAAACCCAACAAATATCTCTGTGAAATTTGGGAGGCATTAACCGAAGAAAAACTGAAAAAGGTTCAGCAAATCAAGCTCCAACAACGCAGGAACTGAGTCTGAGAGACAAGCCTAGGATGTCAGTCTTCGCTTTCAGTTGTTCCTCATGCTCAATGGTTGTTTTCTCTAACCCCTGTATCTTTCTCTTTCATTTTCTTCTTCGCTCTTTTGGATTTTCCACTTCTTATGGATAACTAATTTTTGGGTAATAGTTGAAACCGAAGAACCTTATCGCAAACCCATTAACATCAAGAAATCAGCTGAGGAACAGCAGCACCAGTAGAGTGGCTTTGCGGAATGATCATAATAGTAATTATAGGGTGAAAGCGTTCTTCTCCAATCCTACAGAGGACCCCGTTGTCCGGGAAGCTCTTAAGGTACTTATCCATTTGTTTGGTTTATCTCAACCTTTTCTATTTTATTTGGGATATAACTATTTTGGGTGGGTTTTCTGATTTTGGGTCTTAACTATTTTGTAATTGGGAAATAGAAAAGTTTCCAACAGAATTGTCATCTTTTGGACCTTTGTTAGTACTGCATCTTTTGGACCTTCCAGACCTTGAAATTGTCTCATGCAGTCTTGAGTCTTAATTATCTACACGATGGTAGACATAGATTATATTGAGATGCTTAATGGACACTTTTGGTGTGAATTTCTGAGCTAAAGTTTGGCCTTGACTTTGAGATAGTCTGTTTGCTAATCTTTATAAGAGTAATTATAAATTTTCTTTTTAAATGTCCTTTAGGTGGAAATGAAGTTGCTTCCAAAATTCTCGTAGTTTATGTTTTTGTTGTTATGAATATGTGCAAATTATGTATTGGTGCTTCCCTTTCCCCTTTTGTGTTTATCAATCTTTGGCAGCACACATGACTTTAATCAACAGCTTGAAAAGTGAAGTGGGATTTCCATTACAGTTGTAGAAGTAGAAGAAACTCATGGGATTTCATTACGGTTGTCGAAGTAGGAGAAACTGGAACTGGAGCTCCAATGTGGTATTTAATAATGGCCCATATTCTAGAAATCATAGTTGCTGCCTTCAGAAATCTATATACAGGGGCCTGTCATGTATTTTATCTTTATTCCCACTTCACCATTAAACTGATCATATAATTGAAGAGGTTAAATCATATAATCGGTTTATTTTACAAGGCTTTCTCTGTTCTGCTTGGATAATGGACATTCACAGAAATAGAGTGCGTAGTAAGACTTGTTGCGAGGGCATTATCTCTCTCTGATTAATAATAGACCAGTCAAAATAGTTCACAAGTGTTTTTTTTTTTTTTTTTAATACAGCAATAGTCCCCCATATTGTAGTAAACTAAGCATTTATCTCTCTCTGGTTAGTAGTAGACACTTGGGACCTCAGCCAACACTTCTACTTCACCGCTATAGTCATAGTTTTACTGTTGTGAAATCCCAATAATGTATAATGCCATCACAGATTGACTAATTTCTAAAATGGCATTAAGAGATTTTCTTAGTAGGCACCTTTGTTGGATTTATATTCATTATGCTGAGTTCATCAAGATTGACCTCAGTCATCTAAAGAGTTTTGAATATTCTCCCTTTAGGCCAAAAACATTAGAAGATGCATTATATGTAGCATTCTTTCAGTACTTGAATTTACTTGTGTCTATACATTTATTATAAGTTAAACAGTTGATGTTCTATCCTCTTGCATTATAAAAATGTTTCTTAATTGAGAAACAAGATAATTTGTCTGGAAAAGCAAAGTGCATTACCAATGTGGGACGCTCGTATTAGACATTAGAATGATTAACTTTAATTTGATTGGAATATGGAAAATATATGAATAACTTTTGTCCTGAAAACAATCAAGGTGTGCTTACCATAGTAATTCTATGTTAAATGTGATCGTTGGCCATTTGCTCACAACATACTGAGTTCATCATACAAGTTGCTTCACTGTTTTATAAAAATCTACATATGATATATGGATGTCAATGATTTATACCTGCTAAAGAAAGAAAAAACTGTCTTTGATTTCTTTGCCATGTACTTGTTGCGTCATGTTTATACTTCATAATACAACCTACTTCCCAACTTTTCAGCTAGAAATGTTTTCTTGTCATTATAGGAGCCGGTTGCCTTCATGGGTGGGATGTTTGCTGGCCTTTTACGACTTGATCTGAATGACGATCCTCTGAAGGAATGGGTTTCTAGGACTGTGGAAGCCTCTGGAATTACAGAAGAAGAAATTGAAGCTCAGGGATTTAAAACAGAAGAGGAAGCTCCACAACAGATTGAGATTGAATAACTCCTTGTCTTTCATTTTGTGTACTAAATACTTACCTGGTTGATATGTCATCTGTATTTGACTATGGATTCTCTCTCTCTCTCTCTCTCACACACACACACACATATTTTCTATATATTTGATTAATTATAATAATGCCTCGGTGAGAAGATTAGGCAGTTTTGAAGTGCGGTAATTTTGTATTCTTCTCATATCCTTCAATCTTTTTGTATTTTGACCTTCTTATGGAGATAATGTATAATGGCTAGTGCAAGGTAAATGTGCAAGGATCAGTCATTAGTGGGCAAGGGGGAAAAACCAAAAAAAAAAGGAACTTATGTTTGCTTTAACCAACGAGCAACGATTTCAAGTTGATAATATAGTTGTTAATTCATTGTATAATTGTTGGAAATCTTCTCCAAAACATATTTTGGTAATGTAATTTTTTCTGGTCATCCCTAATGAATTTTTATTATTATATATCAAACCCAAATTTTAACGTTCCAACCTTATTTGCACTCCCATATTTAATTAAACAAGTCTAAAAATGTCAAATTATTTGTTAAGGTCATTATATATTAATCTCACAAGTCCGTGTTATATTTAAATATTACATATTTCAAGTTAAATATAATTTATTATATTTTATTGATGATATATTTTTTTATCACTCGTAGTTAGTTTATTGTATGAACATTTGTATGCATTAAAATGTTAGTCATTAATAATTTATTATTAATAGTAATTTTGTCGTTGATAATTTCTTTTATGACAATTTTATAGCTGATATTTTTTAGTAATGGTTTTCCCGTTGACCGTGACATATAATAGATTTTAGTGGCAGTTTATAATATGTATCACATACTTAGATTAGTAAATTCCACGAAAAATGAGGACAGAAAACAAAAAAAAGAAAAACAAAATAAAATAAAAGGTTTCAATCACATTTATTCATAAAAAATAAAAATGAAAAATTCTTAAAAAAAAAGGTTTCCATCACATTTGGAAGACGTATATTGAATTTGATTCGGATTTTGGAGGGTAAACCGAACCGGGCCAATCGGGCAACCCGGATCCCAAGGCCGTCATCGTCTTTATTCTTAAACCCCAAACCCAACCGCAGAAAGAAACAAAAGGTTTAAATTTTTGGTTGTGAAAGGAAGATCTATAAAGCCTCCGAGATTGCCGGGAAAATGGCGAGCATCGTCTCCAGGAACACCAATGCTCTTCGCTCTCTCTGCTTTCACACTCTCTCCCGATGTCGCTTGCCGTTGCCGCCGCCACCACCGCTCGCCGAGGCTCTCCAACATCGTCCACCTCTTTCTCTACTTCAATCGGTTCGTTCCATTATAACATTTATCCTTTTTTATTATTCTTCCCGTTTGGCTCCTGAGAAAATTTTCATAACAACTTTCTGTCTGAAAGACTTTTGTTTTTTATGTGATTTTTTATTTATTTATCAATATTCGTTTTTGTTTAAATTTCTCAGATATTACCTAAAGCGCTTGGAACGCTGTCCTTAGTTACGTATCAAAGATGCCTATTTTGGACCTCCACTTCGTCAACTGTAAACCAAGGAAATGAAGCATCAAAAGCAGCTGGAGAAGCCAATTCTGGTAAAGAGGACAAGTCTGGGGAATCAAATCAGAGCAGTGACTCTGGGAAACCAGTTCGTGGAGGGGTACATTTTATATTGCTCCATAATGAAGATTTTTTTTGAATCTTTAAAATTGTGAGAATAGTAGCTAGCCTATATACTAGCTGATTAAATTGTCATTTTTTTGCAGCCAGTTTCGTGGTTAAGTTTTCTTTTGCTGATAGTAACTGGAGCGGGAGTTATCCTCTACTATGACAAGCAAAAGAGACGACATATTGAAGGTAGATTACTATGGTGAGTAGGATATTTGTTAGATTTGGTTGTGGGTCTTGCTATGGGCATAGACTTAGAATTAAAATCCTGGGTTTTATTGACAATAACTTGGTTAAAAGAATTGAATGTTGTTTTTGAGTGGAGTATGATCAAGTTTGGAAAGCTTGGGAGAGGTGGAGAGATGGTTGTGGAATTGGGGTTTCTACAGTTCCGTTGGGTATGGGTCTGCTTGCGGCTTAAGCACGAGTAACTTCTTTGGTTTCATCTCAAGCAATAAGTACTTGTGTATTTATATTTTAATAGCATCAAAAAAAAAATACCGTACCGATAGATGGAAATATGTATGGTTGTTTGCAATGGTGTATTTTGATGCATATCCCAGAACGTGGAAAATCACACTGATTGCATTCTTAATTTATGTTCCATATTCTTCTGTATAAGTGCTGAAAGATTTGTGCTATTCGGATTAGATTACTTTTCTTTTCTTTTCTTTTCCTTCTTCAATACAATTTGAAGTGCCTTGGCTGAATTCAGAGATCAAGCATATACTTGGTTCTCCCGTATATATTATTTGATTGATCCTTTCTACTGTATATTGTATCTTGTGTAGATATTATCTGCATTTATTGACATTGTTTTGCTACAGATATATATAGTGCTTCAAATGAAGTAAAACAAGGACCTGGTGTGGGAAAAGCTGCCATTGGAGGCCCGTTTAAGCTTATCAACCACAATGGCAAGAATGTAACTGAAAAGGATTTCTTGGAGAAATGGACCGTAATGTACTTTGGTTTCACACATTGCCCCGATATCTGTCCAGATGAGCTACAAAAGTTAGCTGCTGCAGTTGATAAAATAAGTAAGTTGTAAATATTTTTAAGGCTTCTAATATTGAAATATGGACATTTATAACATATAAGAGCAGTTATCTGTTATTCGAAAACATTTGACACTTTTATTGTCATTGAACCTGAGTGCCATTAAGTTTGGGCATTGTTAATTTATGCTATATCCTCAAACTACTCAAAACACTTGGAGATGAACATTAA
Organism: Ochetophila trinervis; assembly: GCA_003254975.1. Taxonomy (NCBI): domain Eukaryota; kingdom Viridiplantae; phylum Streptophyta; class Magnoliopsida; order Rosales; family Rhamnaceae; genus Ochetophila; species Ochetophila trinervis. The sequence continues at coordinate 82,406 of QANX01000450.1, forward strand.
GGATTATTAGAAAGAAAAGAAAAAGAAAAAAAAAGAAAATATATATATATATATATGAATTCATGTTTCCTACTGGATACTACCTAGTGAAAGAATGTGAGCAACTTGGGGGGCTAGAAGGTGCAATTAATGGTGTTTTCTGACATTTTTCTTTTGATTTGTCTCTGCAGAGCAGAAGTCAGGGATTGAAATTGTACCTGTGTTCATCTCTGTTGATCCTGAGAGAGATACTGTTGAACAAGTCCATGAATATGTAAAAGGTGCTTGAATATAGGAGTGCATATTTGGATCAAGTTTCTTATGATGAACTAATAATCATAATTTGATCGGTTGATAGTTAGTTCATGTATATTCATATTATTTTGTTTTTTGTGCTATCACAGAGTTTCACCCAAAGTTGATTGGGTTAACTGGTAGCTCAGATGAGATTCGGAATGTTGCTCGCGCATATCGTGTGTACTATATGAAGACAGCAGAGGAAGATTCTGATTATCTTGTTGATCATTCCATAGTCATGTGAGTATCACTTTCTCTGTTTCTTTTCCCCAAACGTTGTAGCTGGAACTTATTACTGTGCCCTAAAAGTTCAATGTTTTTTAATGCCTGTTAATAAATTCTTTAGAATTGACTCCCTTGGTTTGAATTCATTTGTGGGTTGAAATTACCACTCGTTCTAAATTCTAAAATGATTGATATTATTGTGCAGGTACTTGATGGGTCCGGACATGCAGTTTGTAAAGTATTTTGGCAAGAACAATGATGTTGATTCTCTTGTGGATGGTATAATCAAAGAGATAAAGAACTACAAAAAGTAGAAGCCTAAATCATATTCTTACCAAAATATCTTCTATGATTATTTTGAAGTGTCCTTTCCAAAGTTTTTTTTGAGTTGAGTTGGTCGGTGATTTACATGATGGTGCTGTTCTCCAATTGAGTTGTTATTTGAATTCAGAAACTGTGAAAGGTGTACTGAACGTTTTACATACCACAGGGCACTATGAAGAAACCCTTGCTTTATTGGATAAAAAAGTCAACAAAGTTGCATGCAATTACATAACAGATTTATACTGTAGATTATGCTGTTTAGCATAAGCCCATTTATATTCATCTCAAAGTCGGAAATGGTTATGTGAATTTGGAATCAAGGCAATAAAATGCTAGAACGATTCTATTTGCGTACTCTCCTATTTAATCTCATTTGATGAGGATAGGTGTAAGATTATGCCGCCTGTAGCGAATCTTTAATAATATTTGCTTAGTCTTTTTTGAAGAAATTATGAAGTACTTAGTACGTTCATCCTATGGGCCCTTTCTTACAAATTTATGGGATCCTCATGGATTTCATGTGTGGTGATTGTAAGGGATTTATGTAGATGGGGTTACTGAATAATTCCACATAGTCTAGGGTTCATGTCCGAATTAATCTCATCTTTGAGATTGCACTATTGTAGCTGTTACCTGTCACATTATTCCGAAATTATACTATTGTATATTTAACTAGTTAGCAGATAAATAACCAAATGTTTCAAGTTTTCATTTTTCCTCCGTTCATAACGAAAAATTGCATGTTAGCAAAGAATTGAAATGAGTTATACAAGCCATTGATATGACACAAAAATGGGAAAATACTATGATGAAAAATAACCACATACAGCTAACAAGCGAGTCAAAATTTGAAGAAGCAAGACCCAATTTTTTTTTTCCTTTCTTGACATGGGTTTGCATTACGTTGTGGTAATCTTACACTACCAAACTGAAACGATACAAAAACTCAGCCCAAGGCAAATTTATTACTGCACTAACCCTAAACTACATTTAATATGAAGATAACCGAAATATTTTTTTTCTTCATAAGATACACATTGGTTTGGCACTTGGGTATTCTAGCCTTGAACCTTTCAACCAGCGAACTCAATTTTGTAATGTACACGGTCTGCCTAGACCCTGTCCGACTTCTGTTAGCAAGCCACTTCCTCCACCACAATTCTCTCATCAGCTGGCATGATATTGGGTTTTACTATATATTACATGTGAGATGAACAGGTCAAAATGCACTTCAATTCCTGCAGCAAACCATAGGGATTTTAGATTTTTTATTTTTTATATCGAATTGAATCTATTAAGAAAATCTTCTAAATAAATTAGTTTCTTGGAAAAATTTATTTTTACCTTGGGGCTAATTTTAGCATACATGACCGTTCAAGAAAAAATTATTTTTGACCTACGTTGCATCACTTGTCAACTTCTTCTGGAATAACAGGCTTGCCCAGATAAACAAGTTGCATCTCCTCTTTCCATATCTGCAAGCAGCGTAACCATTAATTGCAATGATTAACTTTCCATTATTCTACAAGGGTATCTGTGAGATCTCCATCTGCTATGTTTAGTAGAATTTAAGAAAAATGAACCAAACTTACTAAGTGAACAGTGACATGACAGAGAGAGAGAGAGAGGGAAAGAAGCAAGAGAAAAAAACAAGAGCATAGAAATATACATGCATGGAAGGAATAACACCAAGACCCATACCGTATCGCGAAATTCCAATCGGATGTGAGGCACATTAGTTTTGTGGATACTGTTTCCATCTGGTCCTCTCCTGTAGTACTCTTTCCCAATCCAGTGCGACTAAAACCAAAAGACCAATGCTCAGGTCAAGTCAAAACAAAATGTGCATTTGCGTGTATGCATTAAAAAGCAATTCTTGCAAAATATGATCACTTATGGCATCAGGAAAAAAGCACATGTTCAAAATAATTTATCATGAGCAGGCTAGATTTTCCTATTCAAATACAAATTCTTCTAGAGGTATTTTTTAAAAGCAAATAGGTATATTGTTTATTTCAGCCAGGAGGAGAGAGCAGGAAGAACAGAATTTCATGGTTGCAAGGTAGGACAAGGATTCAAGGCTGCAACAGTTCATGTTTATGGAGGTTTTAAGGCTGTGGCAGGAAAGTTTAAGGCCTTTATAGGGTGCAGCAGGAAAATCTCGTTTGCATATGACACTGCAGGGAGATTCGTGGGCTGTGGCATATTAATGGCTGGAACAAATGCTGCTACGAAACAATGTTGTTGAAGTAAAAAAGAGAGAATGAGAACAAAAAGAGACCACCCAGCAGTTTGAGCGGTATCACTACATCGATAAATCGAATAATCAATCACAGTAAAACAAATTTTAAATAAATAAATAAAAAGAATTATTTATTATAACATAAATTACCAATATCGGCTACAAACCCAGATTAATAACATGACTAGTACCTTGAGGGCATGTGAAAAACCTGACTGGTAGACTGAATTACGAGCAATCTCACATAGATCACATGAACTCAACTTCCAGACCTATAAAGGAAGAGCTTTAATACATTGGTTCAATAACCATTTATGAGAGACAGATATGGAGACAGACAGAGAGAAATCTCACAGAAGCAGCTATGCTATATTCTTCAACCAGAGGTTCTTTTGTCAAGTGGATTTGGAGAGGATCGTCGGTAGAGAGAGAAACATTAAGACCTCGTAAGAAAAATATAGGGAAAGGATTCCGGTGGTAGTCTAAAAATAAGGAATTGTTGCTCAGTGGAGACATGGCCAGGCCAATCTGGCAAAGAAAATAAACCATGGATGCCAGTAAGAAATAGCAAATAATCAAGCTAATAAAACTTATGTAAAATAAGCCTCCTTTCTTCTAACCTGTGCAAGATAATACAGATATTGAAGAACAGGAGATTTTCTCAAATTGATTCCATGAGCAATATTATGAGCCGTAAGAAAGGTTGCAGCAAGATGGTCTATATCACCAGCCTGAAAATATTGAGGGCATAAGCCACAAGCTCAATCTAATATTCGCGTTAAGTGGGGGGAAAACAATTTTGATGAACATACCTCCCCTGAATGAGGACGGAATTTGATGGTTGTCATTCCCTTTGATTCACGAAGCTGAACATAAATCCAACAGGTGAGCGTTTATGTGAAAATCAAGGCATGAGCATACTGAAACTATGCCAGTGTGTGACCAGAAAAATTCCATATTGAAAACATTAGAAGGAAATATCACATCTTACATTAGGAACAAAGCAAGTAAGACATGCAAGAAGAGACAACATTAATAAAAGCTTGCAAACCCATATTATTGACAAAAATAAGGACTCACATTGGAAATTGCGAAATTGCACCTAACTCTTGCTAGTACTACCATCACTACTAATTCCAAAACAAGTTAACACCTTTCCGACTAATAAGAGTTTCACTTGACTCAATTTGTATTGATGAAATTGCATTCCACTCAACTTTTAGAATCCTAATCTACAAGAGGCAAGAAGTTAAATATTCCAACAGCAGTAAAGCAACAAACTCACAACTTAGTTCCAGGAAAAGAGAAAAAAAATTATTATTTAATCACCACATATTTTGCATCTATCAAGTATAGATTTCTGACAGTAGAATACACACCTTGTTTAAGGTATAGAGGTTAGCATAACAGTAGTACACATAGTATGAATAAGCAGGATTGAACACATTGGTCCACTGTGCTGGAGTAGGCATGTGTTTTGTGGGGCGTCTCTCAGGCTTGCTTTCATCATCCACCAAATCCAACCCAACAACCTAAATATTTAAAGCAGTCCAAAATTTTACTAGTCATATATTAGATTTAGAAACTTGGAACACAATCCAGGACAAACACGAATTAAAGAGAACATGATTGAATGAAAGCTTGAGAAACATTTGGAGCAGTAAAAATTCTAATGATTTATTCACATGCATGAGAAAGAGAGAAACAAAACAGGGAATAACCAGTTTGCTACAACAATCCGATAATGATTGATTAACACAAAATTTGCAACTAATATCCAGATTTCACCTTTTGCAGCAATTATTTCTTGTCAACTATCTGCTATTAATATTAAAGAAGTACATTATCTGAATCAAACATCTAAACGAAAATTTATGACAAACATCACAAACCTGTTTCAGGAAAACATGCAACTGAGGATGTGAATCTGGATTCACAGTAACCTCAAAAAGTGGAAGAAAGATATTGTCAAGAATGTTCTGAAAGGATGTAACTATCCCCATTTCCTTGTACACATTGTATAGTCGTGGAAGCTGAAAGAAAAAGATACATAATAAGAACTAATACATTGAAACGATTCCAAAGTTTCTCTTTTGAAAGAAGTTCCAGTATCATATATTCTAAATTCTCATAAAGCTTCACAGGAGGGAAATATTTTGGTTTAGAAAAATTTAGTATAATTTTATCATCAAGACTAAACCAAAATAAGTTACTATAGAGTTGAAACCTAAATTCACATAAAGAATACCCAACTTTGTGAACTCTTACTTACCAGGACTGAGTGATCTGAAAGACTTTATAAACTCATTAATTACTGGCAGAGAACATTAACAGGTAACATGACAGAAGACAATGAACATTCCAAAAACAAAATGGAGCACTTCACAAGGAGTCTTGTCAGGAGACCAAAGCAGCATAAACGCACAACACAATATAGAAACCAACGCAGTGCACACGTGCATATGAGAGAGACAGAGAGACAGAGAGAGAAAGCAAAAGCACTTCTTTAAAAAAATTAATAACCTATTTAAACTATAAAAGTAGAGAAATTGCTTATGAAACTTCAAAAAAAAAAATTTACCAATACCTGAATCAACCATACAACATTGTCACTGTACAGCTCATTGTTGACTATCCAACTAGCCAGTTGGTCCCACTCACTTTGCTTCCTACCATATATTGATATTCTGTATTCAGCCATCTGCAGCAACAAAATGGATTATGAGGAACCAATGCTAGCGAGACATAATGCAGACAGGAGAACAATGAAGTACCTGATATTTGCTTGCAGAAAGATCAGAGAAAACTTGCTTTGTCAGCTCAGCAAGGAAACGACCTATTCAACAAATTACAATAGTCAACCACAAATCATAGAATTATCAACGTTGAGGCAATGATGCTTTCAGATCAATTGAAGTTTACACATCATCACCCAAAGAAGCATCTGTCAAAGAGAAGCAAATAGAACAGCAAAAACAGCTTTATTGCTTTTAGAAAGAAATTAATCCCCCAATAAAATCAACTATTAGTTGAACAATTTCAGATGTTTAACTGATTGTGATCCCAACCCAAAAACAACTCCAGTTGACATTATCTGTATAAAAAAGTTGCATGAAGTGACACATAGAAATAATGTATTGGTGTCATGCAATCAGAAACTACCTCATATATTTATCATTATAATTAAGAAAACAAAAAGATTATACCTTGGATCAGATTATCTTGCTTAAGGAAAATCTCCCTGAGCCTACTTTGACCACAGGGATTGTACTTAAGATTAAACTTATCAAATCGATGAAAAGTGCTCTTGTCTGCATGAACATCCAAAAGGTCAACATTCAGGTCATACCTGTCCAAACAAATATAAAGAGAGATTATGCTCTGTGGATTAAAATAAATAAAACAAATATATGAAGAAATGGCAATAACAGGAACAAATATATCCTATTTATTTGTGAAGTGCAACAGGGAAAGTTTCACTACCCAGTCAAATCCAAGCTCTCAAAAACTTCTTTCAAGGTCAAGTATGTCCCATCACGAAATATCACCACCTAGAGCAGAAAAATATCAAAGCCAAGGCTGAGCAAATGCACAACGCTATTTGGAACTTAGAAGTTTTAAGCTAAGAAAGGGTATTTATAATGTATCTGAAATAACTGGGAAAACAGAAGCGAAGCACTTGAGAACACATCAGAAGACTAATCTTAATAATTACCTCATCAGGCTCTTTCCTCAATTTTGACTTTATAAACCTTAACAGATGTTTCTGGTTCATGCATGCTGAGTGATGAACATGCGTGTCAACTTTCCTGACATTATAAAAATCACGGTGTGGAGCACTTTTTTGAGCCAGAAATTCCCTATCGGCATTAAGCATCAAGTGAAGATTGAATTTCTGAATAGCATACAAATAATCATATTGTCAATGAACTACATGAATTATAAGAAAATAAGATGATAGATGTGCATTTAATGACTTAAATTATTAACAGAAACTATTTACTTGTTCCAGAAGATTCAGTCGATGATGGCATAAAGTTCTGATATTCCCAGCCGCTATAACTCGAAGTATGTGATGCAGATCAGTGAAGAAAGTTGTGGCATCAGCAACAGGGAAAAGCTCTTCTTTTGCTGCCCAAAAAAAACCCTTAAGTAATAAAAGCAGGAGAGCTTTTTTAAATTTCTGAATCAGATTAAGACAGGAGTTCAACAATAGCAAATAATATAGAACAGCAACCGAAGGTCTTCGCTTCTTACCATCTGTATCTGCATAAACATGAATGACACCATCTTGCATCTCAAAATAATGCTACACGATAAAATGAAATTTGTTAATGTATGAAAAGAAAAGTACAAACATACTTTATCAGTTTCAGAATTCAATTTTGAATCACAAGTTCAAACTCACATCAGACTTCCCCTCTGGAGCATAGAAAAATGGCTCTAGGTTAGGCTTTGGGGTGCTGGGGTCAGATATAACTTCTTTATCCCATGGAGCAACTGCTTCTGTAAATACATATGTTTTCCTCATTTCAAGGCATTCTTTAAGAACCACAAAAGCCTCCACTTCATCAGGTGACGGAACCTCTGGTAAACATTGCAGATAAAAATTAAAACCACCTAATTTCATCCCTAATACAACTCTTTATTACAATTTACCATTGATTAATGTATAACTTATGAGCAAAGCAATTATATTAAAACCGAAAAACTAAAAGGCAACCACCAAACTCTGTGGAGATGATAAAAGAGGATATAATCAAGAGGAAAGAAGCCCATTTCAAATTTGGCCCATTATTACATTTATGTTCAAAGACAGAAATACTGATTTGATATATACTAGGAAAATCTGAAAATACTAACCAGGAGTTTTATTCCTTCATAAGACCTTTAAGACATACAAAATATAACTATTGGACTGTTGGAGTAAGCGGTCAGTTCCAAAACACCTGATCAGATCTATGTAATTCAACATTGGATATACTGTCTAGATGTTATTACCTTCACATATTTATGCATGCTTTAATTTTTATCTTGCATTATATTGTATTAGCATCCAGATCAATGACTTGATAAAAGAAAATATAGGGGACAGGCCCAGTCAAGATCTTTCTGAATATATACAACTTTTTACATAGATACATAAAACTTGAATAAGTACATTCTAATTTTATGAATGCCAAGGAATGAGATAACAAATTAATACCAATAGGAGTAATTCTAAGTCGAGCAAAAGTTTCATGCTCTGGCTCTTTCCTCAGAATATCAGCTGCAATTGGGTCAGGTTGAACACCATGCAGGTCACCAGATACACTATGGGATCGAATCATACTTGAAGCAGGTATAGGCATTTGCTCTCCATTAGCATTAACAAGGTTGGGTAAATTCTCATATAGGATTTTACACTCAGGCCCCTGCACGTGCAAGATGCAAATATCCACAAGTGTTTCTCAAGCATTACACAGATTGAAAGAACCAGACCCATGAATGAAAGAAATTCCGAAATAATTTGCAATGGAATATGCTAGAACACCATGCAACTGAGAGAGAGATTATAGAGCTCTACTCATAATGTATAATCTAAAATGTTTTTGTAAGTGAATAATATACTCACAGCATTTCCATTAGTATGCAGATATGAAGTGTCTAGTTTAGCAGTATCAGTCAAATTATCTTCATCATCAGACCCTTCTACACTTTCAAAGGCACTAGCACTTGCAACAGGAGACTTAGGAGAAGTTGGTCTGATAAGAATACCAGATCTCTTGGTTGAACCTGCATGCCCAGAAGATTTTCCTAAAATGAAAGAACTCTATAGATGCTTGATAGACTTATTTTCATATTTATCAGAAGTCATCTACCAATCCATACATATTATTTAACGCACATGGTATATAAATACCTACTGGAAAAATACAAAAAGGACCTGCATATAGACATACTAAAATACTTTCACACTTGTCCACTAAGAACATCAATATTAAAATGGTCATCAATGAGAATGTCGTAAGAAATGAAGACAAATCTAGAAATCCGTCCCCAAAAACGCATGCAAACATAATGTGGTCATCTTATTTTATTTTATTTTTTGGTTGCACCAATTGAATAATCTTTAAGAACCCAAGGAACAAGGAGCAGATATACATAACAGCACAAACGTATCATTTTCCTCAGGGCAGAGAACTATGTTCCAAATCTGGGGCAAGTGCCATGCGCACAGCTTCTCAATACTAGTATCATTGCCTAGGTTCTGGAAATGGTTAATAGAGTTCATATGCTTCATATTTGCATGAACAAGCAACAAACCATAAACCAAATTAGAGTCAACTAAGCCTAATTCCAATTAAAACACATGTAAGGGCATTGACAAGGGAAAGTACATTGCTACCACCAGTACTTTCATTTCATGCTAACTCTATGCTGCCCCTGCATCACTAACATTGAAGCATAAAAAAAAAAAAAAAAAAATTCAAACCAAACAGTGCCTCCGCAGCACTTATGCGGTTCAAGCCACACAGAGCGATCCTGGGCAGCTTCCCACTTTATAAAAAGTACTTCAACCATGAATACTCCAATTCATATTTTAGTATCAAATACAGTGCAGTGGAAAAGACGATATTCGGGCACTGACAAGCCTATAAAATGATACGTCCAAGTGAAGAGTTTCACTCGGCTAACAGTATCACTCTGTATATCTAACCGAACCCAATCTAAAGCATAAAATTAAAGCCAAAATGATCACTCTGGTGAGAAGTCCGCCATAGCCATACCTTCAGGAAGCGTGTGAAGCCTCGGCAACCCAGGCGGAATACCTTCCATAACAACCTGACCGTTGCGCCTCTCATCGCCATCAATCCCTCCGGAAATCGCCGTAACGTCCGGCAACGAAGCCGAACCCCGCCGATGATACCCATTCCCCTTCCTCCGAGTATGGCTCCGACGCTTCTTCAAATGCTGCGGCGACTCGCCTCCATCGGAGTTGCTATCATCCCTATCCCGCTCCACCGTCTTGGCAAACTCCAGTAGCTGAGTTAGGGTTTTGCGGTGCATATAATAAGCCGATACGGCCACAAACGAAGCTCCAACCAGAGCGGCCATGGCCAAATGCAAAGCGTACGCATCCATTAGAAAACAAAAAAATTAAAAAAATCCCTCGCTTTCTCTTTTTTTGTTTAAAAAAAAAAAACTCTGGTGTTCGGTTTTAGAGAGAGAAAACCAAAACCCTACTGAATAAAAACTGAAACCGAGCACGCACACAAAACAGAGAGTAGTGCTCTGTTTTTATTCGGAGGAAGCAAATGCTGTGCTTCTATATTTATAGCAGAAAATAAGAACATATTCTCTCTCTTTCACCTTTTTTTTTTCTTTTTGTTTTGGGTGGTGGAAGTAATTGTGCTCAGTGCTTGCTGCGTATCATCGCCGCTTCTGCTAATTTTAAACTTTTTTTTATTACGTATCTAATTATTTTAATTTTTGATTAATTTAATTTAAAATTATTTTGTGGGATTTTAATTAATTCATTTTCAAAAAAAATAAAAAAGGGAGGAAGAGAGTGAAATTGAGAGTTTGTCGGTAATTAGGAAATGGGGCAGAGGTCGATACTCGATAGAATGAGAGTCGAAGAGGTTCGTGTTAATGGAGGTGAGGATTGTGAGTCATTTTCGTTATCCATACGCATATGCCAAATTTGTCAACTAGCTCCCAAACACGTGTCAAAATCAAAATAAAAGATAATTTAACCCACCATTATTAAAGAATATTGAGAGTTTTTTTTTTTGGTTCAAATTCGCAATATATGATTAAAATATTATGTTATTTTGTTTATTTTACACAAATAAAAAAAATAAACTTTTTATTAGTAGTTCAACTCAAATATTATGTCATTTAGATATTGTTTAAAATTATTATTTTAGGTAAAAAGATGAGTTTTTGGTTTTGCTTTTTCTAAAACGTTTCTAGAAAATCTATATTTAGTATCTGTTTAGTATAATTTTTTTTTGTCCAGAAATATTTTATAAAAAATTATTTTTTATTAGTTTTAGTTAAAATAAATTTTAAAAGATTATAAACACTTTTAAAAAATTATTCAAATATTTTTAAAAACTGCTTTTAGCTTTTTAAAAATTTTATCAAACAGATCTAACGGTTTTAATTATAAATTTTTATAAAAATTTCAAATTATTTAAAAGTCATCTTAAACGTTATATTAATGGCAAGTGATGTTATATTAATGCTTAAAAAAATTAATTTTCCAATTATATATTACAATTAGCATACATTATTAATGGTTTCCGTTGTACTACTTATATCTATAATATCTATGTGTCATACTCCTTAATTGTAATGGTATACACCTAATTTTTTTGGCTGAACGCGCATACAAGATGTCCATACATATGATAACATTTTGACTCGTTTATCTTGTTCGTTTGTTACATTATTGCCAAATATATTGTCGTTATAATTTTGGTAAGAGTTTCTTTTACATATACAGTTCCATTTTGCAGTATTTGATA